>JAAGAY010147202.1:4002-50584 GCA_011801015.1 Ardeotis arabs | reverse complement strand
CCTCTCCGAACCTCTCCGAACCTCTCCGAACCTCTCCGAACCTCTCTGAACCTCTCCTCTCCGAACCTCTCCGAACCTTCTCTCTTTATACACCTTTTGGATTGGCACTTGGCTGCTTTTCTGCTAGGAAGACAAGGTTTGAAGGTAACCCATCACTCCACATACACACCTGATTTTGAGGAGAAGCTCACATTTTTTAAATGTGAAGTAAATTTTTCAAAAAGAAATGACTTGTTGAAGATCATGCAGTACGTTGTCAGTGGAGCATGACTGTGCCCTGATAGTATGAGCACTGATGTTTTGTAGCCAGAGGACACAGAGCCCTGATCCCTCTGAGAAAAGGAAAAGAATATCTCTGTGAGCAGCCTCTGTGAGGAACATATCCTCATGGTGAAATACCAATTGTGATTATATTGTGTAAACCTCCTGAAATCCACGTGTCAAGTGGCAAAAAAATTAACCTTAAAATTAACCCCTACCAATCACATTAAAGGGAGAACAATGACATATTTAATTTTGCTTAGTACTCACCAGGGAGAGAATGGGCTCCAGCCCTGTTCATTAATATTTAATATAAATTTTATTAATTTTCTGAAATAAAGGGTTTAATATCTGACTTACACCTACTTCTTGGATCCCAGTGGAACTCATCCTCTTTGTTATCTGCTTTTGAATTTGCTTTTGGGATCTTCTTTAAAAAAATCTGGTTTTTCCTCATCTTCTTCTTGACAATGGATCCTAGAGAAGTTAGCCAAACTGCAGGACAAAGATATTGCTACAGTTTGGATAGCAGTAAAAGTGAGAGCTATATGCTGTTTGAGTCACAAATAGACAGGGACCTGTTCCCCATGCAGTCCATAGCAAGCTGCTAAGGGGTTCAGCCCCTCAGGAACCCCCCAGGCTGATCATACACCTCACTTGATGCAGAGAGATAGCTAGCAGTGCCGCACCATAATTAATTCATTAATTACCCCATGTCATGATCAGATGTATGGCTCTAAATGTATGGCTGAGGTGACTGCTGCAGGGGTGACTGAGGGCTCTGGGGGTAAATACAAAATCAGGCCCAGCTGCCATACAGGGGGGATAGGCCCAGCCTCGTGAAGAGGGTACCCACCCTGCAGTGAAGCCAGCATTCCAGGGGATGTGATTCTGAGGACTGACTGGGGGATCTGGCTCAGCATCCCAATGGTCCATATGCAGAACTGAAGAGGAAGGGTGCAGAGAAACCCCCTCCAAAGCCAGCACTTCTTCCTGATGTGAGGCTGACTGCCCTGCCTGCAGCTGGGGAGAAGGGAGCTCAGGGCCCCCAGCTGCTCCCTCCCCTCCAGCCAGTTATTCGCCAAGGAGTGTGTTAATTTGCTGTGTGTGCTTCACCCTCAAAATGGCTTTTGCTTAATTTAATGACAAGATGGATTTGCTTCCTGGCCAGTTCTCGGCATTTATTTACTCGATGCAGGAACACCTGGACTGAAAAGGGACCCCCACCACCCACACCAGTGCCGCCCGAAGGGGAGCCAGGGCTGCCCCCATCCACCCTCAAGTAATGCCCCCTGGTCTCTTCCTCAAAAGATTTTGTTAAAATTAAAGAAACCAGTTTTTGGTGGAACAGCAGGGTTGGGGAGAGATTTTTTTGGATCAGTGCAATTTTTGCATTGCAGAAGAATTCTGAAATGGAGTCTTGCTGTTCCGAATTTTCTTTTTTCCTCTCCCTTGCAGTTGTGAAATTTCCTGAGTTATGGGAAACACAGATCCTTACTCAGGTTTTCAGGTCAGCAAGAAATTTGTGATCATCTAAGATGAAATTGCTGTGACTTTTCCCTGGTTTTGTTTGTGGTATATGTCACATACAAGGAATGCTTCGCATGCACCTTCGGAGCTGAAAAATGAAGCCTGCATGTAACAGTGGTTCCAGATTTGCCTGCATGTAACTGTGGTTAATTTGGCCAAAAGCCTGTGACAAGAGCAATCACACATAACTTCTGAAGTTGATTGTATTGTTCCATCACATGGAAAAGGCAAACTACAGGCCCACTTTTCTTTCACTGGATATGATTAATTCCCATTGATTTAATCGCTGCTGGGGTGTGTGTCAGGCGGGGACAGAGCAGGGGGAGGAGGAAGGACCTAATAGTAGAAAACCAAGCATTATCTCTAATCCTAAATTTTCCTCACGAGGAGTCACTGAAAGGCTTCAGCTACAGGATAATGTTCATACACCTATTTTTTTTTCTGCTGTAAACAGCAGAACATTTTAGGAACAGAGTGGGGAATATGGATAGTCAAGTCAAGACTCCAAGATTACTTCACTGCTTATGGTAAAGCGCTGCAAGTCTGGATTTGAGAGGTTGCTAGTACCGTGCTGCAGGGTCCTGACAAAGCAAACAAATCTCTGCAAAAATGGAAACACCTTTCCTGTGACAGGAGTGCCACTGCCTACACAGCTATTGGCAGTTTGCAAAGCCTGTGTAATCAGTCATGGGGATAAAGGACACAAATATTTCTAGATGCAGCACTTTTCTGCTGATTTCAGAATCACCCTGCAAAGCAATATGACCATTCTCACAAATTCAGCTCTTGCACGTTCCCTGTTTTTTTTTTTTCTTGAGAACTATCTTCTTTCTCCAGAAAAAAGACCAGTGTTTGCCAAGGACACCTAATCCCTATTCCTTGCTCTCAGGGGGTTCATTCATGTGGCAAGAAAGACCACAGCTTAGCTGAGTGAAAGTGGGCTGATGTTCTCATTTTGTTCTTCTACTCTCCTTCTGTTTTACAATCTATTTAGGATTAGAAACTTTCTTAGGAGAGGTAATTCTCCTGAAATGGAGTTTCTGTCAAAAAAAAAAAAGAGGGACAAGGGAGAAATCTTAAAAAGTTTGAAACTTCTTGTTTCAGCAGTCTTTAATGGACTAGTGCTTCAAAAAACTCCTAAAAATGTTTTGTTTTGACATTTTTCAAATGAAACATTTTGACCTTTTATGTCAAAATGGCATTTTTCATTTTAAAAGTGATCTAAACTACAAGGAAACAAAGTTGAACAAGAGAACTAAGCACCTGGAGAATGAAGTGCACATTTCATTTTGACTTGAATAGATTAGTCTGAATTACATCACCAAGAAACTCAAAATAATTTACTGTAATCAGAATAGTATTTCCCTGATTCATCAACATAGGACAAAAAATAGTAAAAACATCTCTTATATGCCTCAGCTTTAAGCTGAACACATGGTTGGACAAAGTGAACATTTTTTTATTTGATTTGCTGTGACAGCAAAACCTTGAATGACAAAAGAGCTGCTTAAAGTGCTTCTAATTTCTCTGATGAGTTGGAGGAGGTCAGCTGCAAAAACACAGCAACAGCATACCCAGCCCCCTACATTTCTGTGATATGAGAACTATAGTGGCAGTAAAGTGGAGGGTGAAAAAAATTAAGCTGATGGTCAGCCCTGAAACGGGCCAACTGCAACTAAATTCCTGCGCCAAAGTACGTTACCAGCTCTTTCAAGCTGTTATCTTCTCTCACCTAACCACAGCCCTAAGACCTTTAATTTTGTCGCTGGAGCCCTGCGTTACTGACCTGGCCGCCCCAAACAGCTTCCTTGGAGCTCTTACCACATCCCCCTCAGCGCTTGTGGCTGCTGCCCGTGTGCACTGAGCTTGGGGGGCTAAAAATACCCCCCATTACAAATGCTACTGCATAGCAGGAGCATTTCTTTCTCCCTATGAAATCCCTCGGTGTGGGTTGTGTTACCGTCCCGCCTCGGCTAGCACATGCTGTCTGGGATTAACCGGCCTGTGAAGCTGAGACCTGCCAGGGGTCAGTGCAAACCCAATTCTGCCCCCGGGCTGGAGCTCCCCTTGGGGGCAGGAGGGAGACTTAGCTATGCTCTTCTCAGGTGTCTCCTCTGGGAATTCTTCCCTCAGAGGGGTCGGCATCTGTTTTACTTCACCTCTTCAGGGGTAATCCAGGCGTGGCAAGAGGTAGTGGCCAGTGCCCCCCTCACCAGTCCCCATAGTAACTTCCCCTTCATGCTCCCTGGCATTTGAGCTCTGTTGTAGTTCCCCTGCTTAGTGCTGTTGCCCAAACCCACCTTTCCCATGAGGGTTTTCCTCCTTCTTTCCTTTGGAAAGCCTTTCAAACCTTTGAGGGGATGCAACGAGCCTATGCAACGAGGGCTTTGTGACCCTTGGTACACTTGCGGTGTGTTTCACGGGCACTATTGCCGGGCATATAAAAGAGCAGTTTATTACAGCAGAAGCTCTGCTGATAGCACGGTGCCTGCAGTGCACTCACAAGGATGCCTGGCTTATTAAGGGATGTAAGAAGAGCCTTTTAGAAGTGTCACTCCTACACACCAGGGTACAGCAGGAGGTACACAGCGGCGGTCTGTGTGTCACTCACAGCAGGGATTGCCGGCACAATGGCTTCTGTTTTTGCTGCCTGTTCAGTATTATTCGTTTTATGTTGATACTGTCGATGCACTTAAAGAGATTATATATTTTTCCCATGGCATAAACAAAATGACTTGCATTTTGCAAGGAGAGTAATTGTAATGAAAAGTCAGGCTTCAAGGGGAATGATAGTAAGGTTGACGACAAGGAGAAATAAATCTCGTATGCTCAACTTGGCCTGAGCTGACTGACATTTCCTTAAATAAATTAACAAAGTCAAGTCCTCATGTTCTTACCTTATGGGGAGGAGCAGAAGAGGGAACGGGCTGCAACCTCGCAGCAGGCAGCGTGTTTAGTAGCTGATCTCTTACCGTTAGCTTGAATCCAGCTTCAAACAAGACATGAGTTTGGTGGTTCTCCTCAGGCCAATGTCAAACCTTTGCCCTCCCTTTGCTATCCCCCCTTGCTGCCTTGAAGCAGCCCAGAGCTAGACATGATCGCAGAGACGGAGGATGATGTAAGAACCCCTCTGAAGCCAGCCCGGCTTAAAAGGTCACTCTGGGAGCATCTCTGGCCTATCTTCCCCCTACCCCACGTCACCCCCCTACCCCCTGCTCAAGAGCTAGCCATGAGATAGATTGAAATGGGAAGGGGGAATGATGCTATTAATAACTCTGAATTGCTGTTCCCTGGAAGGTGCTAAGCATTCATTTGTCCTTTATTCCCAGAGGACAACATACTGTACGTTGTTTGGGTTTTTTTTTCTCCCACCGAAATACAGAACAGTGGCAGCTGTATGAGAATAGCATTAAAATGTGTAATGCACCATAAATAAACAGAAATAGACAGTCAGGAAGCTGTGGTAATCAGTGCTTTGATGTAGCATGAATTATGATGTGTGTGTATATGTGAGTGAGTTTGGGGGGGCAGTTTAAGGGCTTCATGTTTCTGGCTGTGCTTGTTTTGACTCAGCTGCTGTTGCTCTGGGAAGAGAGCGAACCCAGCCTGCCGTTTAGAAATCTCCACCTTCGCACTGACAGCTGCTGTCCCTTGACTCAGAGGAAAAGGATCTCAACCTCCACCGCCTGTTCCCTCGGAGTCCCTCCCTCCTCCTCCTCCTCATCCTTGTCCCCTCTGCCCCAGCAGCAAGGCAGAAGGGGGAATCCTGGCTGTCTCCCAGGGACTGGGTCACTCCTCCTGCCACCTAGGAATGATCCTCTAGCAGCCTGGCCTTTGACATCACCTTCCAGGAGTAGCTGATTTATGTTACTTGAGTCTACATTAGGGTGTTGTTTTTTTCCCTGCTGACTCCCCACTGTCACCGGGATAGTGAAAGCAGCAATGGATGTGTCGGAGTAGGCAGATGAGGCTATTAACAACTCAGCGTCATGTTTCCCTCAAGGTACCGAACGTTAAAAAGGTGGCTGTTGAATCCTAGTGCTCTGAGATCCTGTGAGTAAGATATCCACAGCAGGTGGAAAAAGAGGAAAGCCAGAAGAAAAAAAAATGCAGCACAGGTGTCTCCTTGTTGATTATCTCCTATCAGCATCCCAGAACCTCCTTTAGCTGGCAGAGCAAGCTGCTTGTTTGGAATAATCTCCTGCCCATCCTTGCTGCAGCAGCAAGACAGGTTATTAAAACAGCCCAGCTTTCTTTTTTGTGCTCTTTGCATTAATGTTTTAACTCGAGCCAATAGTCTTCCTCTGAAAAACTTGTTTGGTCTGAATAACCACAAATGAGTCTGACAGTGCTTAAGTGCTGCTTGGGTTCAATGAATTTTCTGACCTTATGATAATGTAGGTGTCACAGGGCACCAATAAATGCCAAAAACTGTCTTCCAGCCTGTTACTAGCTGTATAACCACCACAGAGCACCACGGTGCTCAGCCGGCCTGAGAGGGCCATTAAAGAGCCGTGAGGAGATGAGTCCCTCCTGACCTGCTCCCACAGATGCTCTCTTGCAGCTCCGCAGTCGGAGAGGGACCGGTGCCCTCAGCTGTACATTATCCCCCCCGCCTGGTTCAGCTCTGGGCTCTGCTCTCAACCCTGGAGTGAAAACATTAACTAAAAGGTTCATTCTTCTTGTACAAGAAGTGCCATTTCCTAGCTGGGGAGAGGCAGAGAAGGTGCAGGCTCTGCTGACAAGCATCTGTCTCAAATAGGGAAAAGGCTTAAGAACCCAGAACCAGGAGCACTTAAACATTTACAAATTTTTCAGTCAAGTCAGTCAAGTCTGAACAGCTTAGATAGTCATAATTAACTTCTGAGAATGGGTAGAGATTTCTTGAAACTGTGATATATTGACACAACCAAAGGCCAAGTACCAAGTATGCAAGTGAAGGAGTGATTTTAGCTAGTCAGTTTCAATGGGAATTTGGTGCCAAAATATCTCCGAGCATCTGGAGCTATATTTTTCTTGTTGTTATCACTTAACACAGTTACTCTTTACTTTATTATCATTTTAGCTAAGAGGGAAGGTTGTGCATTGAAATCTTTCTACATATAGGGACTGCAATGCATAAAAGCAGCAGGCAGCCCTGCTATTTTTCTCCAAGGAGTAAAGATGCACCTTGGTGGAGCTGAGTTAACGCTGTAACAAATCTCTTCCCGACTCAGCAAGGAACTGAGGATGCTCTTAATTTTATTCACAAGCTTTAAAATGTTAGTGAAACAAGCGAAGCCTTGCTACTGCGTGGCATAGCTGCGCACTAATGGATGCATTAGAAAACACTGTCACAACGCACGTATATTGCCACACATGGTAATTACTCAAATTGCAAGATAATTATCATTCCAAATCGGAAATAGCTGACTTGCACTTGCTTCACAAATGCTAGCAACACCTTCCCCATTCAGAGCTAGCAGGCCTAATTCCGTATTATGTTGTAGCTCCGTTGCCCTCCAGCACCACAAAAGGCCTGGAGAGGCCAGAAATAGCCTCTGGGGAGCAATCTCCAACAGAAGACGTTCGTCCCAGCCCATCTGCTGGCAGACCACGGTGCCTCAACACTAGCTCGCTCCAGCTGCCTCACAGACCTCTGCCCAGGGCCCTTGTTGGGAAGGGGCCATGTGTCTGACATGCGCAAGCAGAGAGCACTGCCTAGCAGTCACTTGCAAGCAGCTTATGGTCCTAGGGGCTAAATTAAACTCAGTTCAGGCGACGACAATAATTCATGAAGCACCTCTAGCCCCAAAATACCACCTCTAGCCCCAAAATACCACCTCCTCCTCCTTTCCCGCTCTCTGGCTGTCACCTGGCAGATCCTTGTGAGTGTCTCTCCCTGCAGTAAGGTCAAGTTGGAGCAGGGGAAGGGGGGATGGTGCAGGATGTGGCAGGGAGCCAGTGACAACGTATTTTGGAGCAGGTGATGAGCAGGAGAGGGAAGGGAAAAGCAGGCTGTGGCTCCTTCATCTCAGTGAGCAGCTCGCTGCAGGGCAGAGGGGAATGCTCCCCTGGATGAATCCCAGGAGGCCCATGGTGTGCCAGCCCCTGTTTTCTGGAGGCAGCATCATAAAGTGGGATGGCTCTGCCTCCATGCCAGCGTGCCAGCTCATGGCAAATGGGCAGAGGGTCTCGAGCAAGAGGTAGGACTCCTTGTCTTGCAGAGCAACAGCCCCTCCCTGCCTTTTGCTCAGGACAGAAATGGTCTCCTGTCTGCTTTTTCAAGTTCTCTGTGGCTCTGTCCCTCAGCGGGAATGGAGCTGATGGGTCTCCCCCCACGGGTGCCATGATGGGCCTGGGGTTTCCGACCCTGCTGCTGAAGTGCAGAGCAGGAGGCTGCCCCCCTCGTCCACCTGCCAAGCACCAATAGTCCAGATGCTGGCTACCCTCTTCCCTTCCTTTGGATGTTGCTCTCAGCACAAATCACACCTCTGTGCTGCACAATATCTTCAAAACCGTTACACTACTGCAAAAAATATATAAACATGAGGAACATCAACTGCCCTTGTCTTGAGATTATCTTTTGCTCTTTGTAAAGATCAGACTTGGTAAATTAACGATACAAAATGGCTTCTCCCGAGTCATCTCCCTTTTTGTTAGCTTTAGAGGCTCAAGCCATCCAATAAGATCATAAGGATTTTTAACACTCTTTCTTGAGCAGAAGGAAAAATAACTGTTAAGTTTCAAATGAACATAAGGGGATTCTACAATGCAAGAGTTATATGACAATGCAAGCCTAACTATAACAAATTATTCTGCTAATTTCTGTAAGTAAAGTGTATTTAAATCAGCCAGAATGTTGGTATATCCAGACTTCTGATCATTTTTTAATTTACTTTGCATTGTGGAAGAAAAATAGATTTTTTTAAAAACGAAAAATTATTGACACTTCAGTTCTCCCCAACTAAATTCCACAGAAGGTTTGCCATTGTCTTAAATGAAGTCAGAATCACACTGTTGCAGTCCTGTTTAGTGTCATAAAATTGCTGAGCTGCCAGTTTCCTGTTGGCTTGTTAATGGCTTTTTTAATGATATTTAAAGCACATAAATTATTTGCATAGTGATTTATTCTACTTTGCAATTAATTGCAGTCATTGCAATATATTTTATCTTGCACTGGAGGTTTATTTTACATGCTGAGGCCATTATATTTTCATTTTTTATGGTATTTGAGAGCTTTGCATTTGTCCAAAAGATGTAAGTATGCCAGTGAACGACTGCATGCAAATTCAGTGTTCTGCTTTCAGACAGTTTATGACATTCAGTCATTGTCTTTTCTGAGTAGAGGTTTACATTCTAAGGATTTTAATTTTTTTTTTAGCAAAGCTTCTGACACATTATTGCTAGGATTTCAGGTAAATCCAGTATTATAGCACTCCACATTTTTTTCTTCATATTTGTGTTTTTTTTTCTTTTAATTTTCAAGGAATATCAAGAATGAAATGTGTGTATAAAACCATGGTACATCATAAAACATACCACGTTTGCTCGAAGATACTACTAGCATGAAAATATTAGTAGTTATAAATCCATCTCCAAGAAAAATGACTATATTTCTCTGCATTCAACCAGCTGTTCATTAAATGGAAAGATGCTTTCTCTAAATTGTCTAAGTTTTAAGGTCATGTATCTCCTTTTAATGGCTCAGTCTTTGAAGGAGCATTCTTCCAGTTGTTAAACTAGCTCTCAACATAAAGTCTTATCTACTGTTTATGTGCATGAAGATGAAATTTGTATTCATGCAGAGAGCTAAAACAAGACTTACATCCTTTTTCTCCTGAAGATGTGTTCTCCCACCTTTAAGACACTTATGCTCTTGAGGTGCGGAAATGTGTGTAAGCCTCGGAAATCACCAAAGCAGCCAAAACTGCAGGGTTTTTTTTTGTATCCCTCTATCTTTTGTGTTTTACAATCTTCATTGGGCTCCTGACCTTGACAGAAGTGTGGTCATGTTTACTATGAATACCTAAAACTAGGAAAGCTAGAAAACATGAAAAATAAGATGTCCTACTCCTTGACTAATGGTCAATAACGCATGGACAGAAATAGAGCATCACAAGGGAGATCAGCATGGGGGAACTCTACCAGAGATCCCATGAGATGGAGTGACTGACTTCAGTATTAAGCCAACACCAATGGCATTGCACTCCTGTTTAAAGGCTCCGCTCTGCAAAGAGTACCTCCACCTCATCAAAGACATCTCACCTGGTAGGAATGAAAGGTAAGACTGTAGACTTTTAAACTTCCATTATTTGTGACCCTTTTAAAATATCTCTGCTTTCAATAATTAGCAGCCTGCCAAGAGTAAGCTTGCTTTCCCTTAGCCATCACTTGACACCCCTTAACAAGTAGCCACCTGTCGATGTCCCTGAGCCTGCAAAACACGATCTGAAAACCCAAACCAAAACCAAAGCAGACATAGTACAAGACAGTGAAGTGTGGACACGTGATCTGGTTTGATAAAGCCTCTGGAGAGTCTAGAAGACAGCTCAGAGCTGAAGGCAGATATTTCAAGTCTCGGCCTATGCTTTCATCTTAAAGACAATTTTCCTCTCCGTTTCCAAGAAATGCGTATCTAGGTAGCAACTTCTGGATACTTCATTCAGGATCAGTGGAGGGATTTGGCCAACAGTAGTCAGCTCAAAAAGAAACCCTCCACTGAAACCAAGTCCTATGCAACTCAAGTGTGGACTAGTTTTGATAATTCCTATATGCCTTTCACTCTCTGGTCAATATGGCTCAAAATTAATGACATGCAGAACAGATCAAGATGAATTCTTTTAGTCTGACAGCAGTTAATATGATAATGAATAGATATCGATAGTGTCTAAAGTGTTTACATGGATGCAGGTGACACAGGTGCGAAAACATTCCTACTTCTGTCTGTCAGTGTCCCAGATATAATCAGTCTAGTGTCTGGGTGTAAATTCTGTAAACGATGTGGGAGTTTTCATGGTATTTTTATAATAAATATGATTGAGTGACAATTTACCCCCAAAAGTGAGATTAGTATTTATTCAGGAACACATTTCTATTTAGTAGTTTTTAAATGAACACATAAATTAATAGATAAGCTTGTTAACGACTCAGAAATATAATTAGTTTGTTGATGTAAATTATTACTCAGCAGGAAATTCAGGTCTGCAAAATAGCTGCACAGTTTTAGTTGCTAACAGTCACAGTGCCTTAAATAAGTTATTTCCACAAGTTCCATGAAGCTGCTTATAGATGCTTTTATTTCATTTAAGTATTTTATATTACTCTGATGGTAACATTTGTTCTTCTTTCATAAAACATCTTCTCTCAGACACCAGACATCTGGGAAAATTTGCAAACAGAAACTCCTCAAAAGCACTCACTCATCAGCCCTGCATCATAGGGTTAAAATTTAAAGGAGCCAATAATAAACTTTGTGGCAAAATTCTTGACTCCAAGCTTTGTCAGACAAAAAGAGGAATTTCTGTATAATCAAGTTTTGCTATGTGACAGCAACTGATGTCTCAATGCTGTAGCAAATGGATGTTTTCTGAGTTATAGAAATTAAAGGTCAGTCATTCAAATACCAGTTATTTTATTTGACTTACATAATTAGTGACCATTACCACTCATTTCAGCTGACTGGTAAGTGTTTATTTACTTTTGCTTCATGTCCCCAGAGCAGCACAAAACAGTCTCAACACACTGATGTGTCTAGCAGCAAAAAATGTCTAGGCTGTAATCAGAGGTGTCATTGCAGCAAGGGCAGAGACACCTCTGGTGCGGTTTGCCCGAGTATCACCAGAAGGATGTTCTGCAGTATGGTCCTTAGTGCATAACAGCTGCCTCAGCGTGTACTCATCATTTCTAGGCAGATCTGTCCAATCTATCCTGAACTCCCAGTGCCACAGTGTGCTGCCACCGCTGCCCAAGCTGGTTTGCACAGTACTGGTGCAAATAGGTCTGTTCCTGCAGAAATCACGACTCTGCCTTTGTCAACGTGCCCAGGGAAACAGGGGTGCACCAGCCCTCCCTTTCTAAAATGCTCAGGACAGATTTGCAAAGTTTGTGTGGTGGAGACTGCTGATGAAGGAAATTCTCAGTCAACACAAAAAGCAAAAAACAGAGGCAGAGGAACAAGCACAGGAACTGCAGCTTCACCAACGCTCTGGGGAGCGCAGCAGCTTTCCGGCTGTCTGTGCTAACTCACTCTGTGACTTACCTACTGACACCACGATTGTGCAGGTCCAAGTAGCCTTCTTTGTTAAGACAGTTCAAGTACCTTAAATGAGACTGCTTGCACACTAGGTGAGATTTTAATGATAAATACAGTTAAACTGTAGGAATTGAATGGGATCTAAAGTCGTGTGACATGGATAGAGCCAAATGTCCAATGGATGAAATGGTGTGAATTCAAACACTGCACTTTGCTGGTGAGAACTTTCTATGACGACGGAAGGGCAAGGCATACAAACAGCTCATTCTTTATAAAAACAATTATTTATGATTATTTTTTTTATTTTATTACCAGTAGAAGATAAAGTGAAACAAATTATTCAGCTCATCTTCCCTTATCACTGCAATCCTTTCTTGAGCTCACTAGGGATATATTTATGCTTGTTCCTCCATTTACTACAATTGCCCTGTATTGGAGTTTAGGCTATATCATGCTGATAAATTCTGATAGCTGGAAATAATACAAGGAGGATGTTTTTAAAGTAAGTTATTACAGGGAAAGAGAAGAATTTCTATCACCATGATGGTATTTGCAAAGGAGATCTACATTTGCTTTCAAACAATAGACTAACTGCTTAAATCCTCTCACCTCTGTGAGTATTTATGAATATAAGAACTAGGGTTACCTTTCCTGTCACCCCAAAAGACAAACATATTGATATGGCAATATGAAATAGAACAGTAGTTTTGACTTGAGAATTTATCCCCTTAGTCAAACACATGCAGAAAAGCAGCTATGAAAATAACTTAAATAATAAGCTTAATAAGTTTAACTTAAGCATCAATGCCAGTGTCATATCTCTGCCTGGTGCTAGGGGGACGGTGTTTGAGGTTGACAGATGAACATGCTGGTCTCTTCTGACCTTAAAAATCTATGAAATCAGGTCTCTGAGGTCTGGAAAAGTGCAACTGTTTTCTCTGAGGCAGCCAGATCTACAGAAAAGCATGTCAGACCAAGTCCTTTCAGGGCACCTAGAAGGGGAACTGCGATAACACCACAGTGGCCCAGTCAATAGGAGCATTGCTAACACAACACTTGAAGAGTTCAAAGTGGCCTGTGAAGGCAGCACAAGGAGAAGAAGTACTGGACGCTTTGTGAAAATTTCCTTCCCTAGCTGCTGTTGGCAAAACTCCCACCAGCTGGGTAACTAGTCCAGCTGTAAATCTTCAAGGTGAGCAGCAGCCCTTGGGCACATTTGTGTTTACTCTTATTTGCATCTGAATTTGTTGCACTGAAAAATCCGGAGATGCATCCAAATCCATGCCTCCCACCCAGACCTGGCACCATGGACAAGATGAGGATGGGGCAGTCGACAGGGAGTGTGCTGATATGGCAGCCACGTGGTGGGGAGGAGAGGCTGCACGGCTCCTGTTCCAGGCTCTGCACTGACAGCAACGACTTCTTGACAGAAGCAAGAGGTCCTTCATCCTGGCAGGCCACAGATTTGCAGACATTTTCCCCAAGCAACAGGAGATGGACTGGGCCAACTAAAATCTGTCCAGTTCAGGTGATACACCACTTTGCTGCTGCAGAGCTCATTATGAACCTCACATCCCTTTCTGGACCTAGGAGATAAACAAGGGAATTCGGTTAAATGTATTGGCTTATTAAGGGTGACTTACCTACCTTAAAGATTTAGTGTACTTCATTTGTTCCTTGTCACAGGTAATTGTAGATGATTAAGGATGTGAGGATGATCAGTTTTCTAGATATTAGGTAACACCACTGTCCTTGTGTCTTAGCTTGATTTTTTTTTTAGACTGGTAAGTGAATTCTGATTTAGAGTGACATAGAATATTTTTAATGCTTTTTTTTTTTTGGCAGCTGAGTTGCCAAAGACACAGGAAAATGATTTTATTTCCAAGGACAGTACACAGCAAATTTCAAATCTTAGTTCACCTCCAGTAGCAGTAAGCACTGAGGTCTCTGAAGTCTGAGGTACAAATCTTGGAGTCAATAAATAGCTGGTTCTTGGAGCAACTAATCTGAAACCCCTAAAAGGAGGCGGGGGGGGTGTGGTATTTTCTCTGAAGCAGTACACAGGTACTGGGTTAAACTGTAAATACAACATAATCTGAACAGGCCTGAAAACATGAAAAAAGCTAATGATGCTAATGTAATGTTTAAGTTATAAGAATGGAAAACTACATGAAAGGGGAGAGAAATAGGTAAAAGGACCAGGCAAAAGAATGACATGCTTTGGAGGAGTATGCTTTATTAGAATCTGAGAGTCAGTGTTACCACACATATTTTTTTTAAAAAAGCCCCGAAAATATTTTGAGAAAAGACAGGATGCTTAAGTAACAGAGTAGAGAAGGCTATTAGAAGTAAAATACTCATCCATTTGAACGTGGAAATCCTGTCCAAATGAGGAAAATAAAAAGACAAGTTAAACTCATCCTGTTGAATATAGAACTCTAATGAGACAAGCCAAAAAGATTTCAAAGAGAAACTTCCTACAGGCATAAAAGTGACTAATAAGAACTTTCTCAGAAACAGGAAGCCTGTTGCAAAGTCAATGGGCTGAGAGATGATTAAGGTGCAAATGGGATACTTCAGGAAGCTAGAGCCATTGAGAGAAAGATAAACGAATGATTTGCGTCAATGTCCTCTTCAGAAGAGGTCATGAAGATTTCCACACCTGAGCCGTTCTTTACAGGGACAAGCCTGAAGAGCAGTCTCAAATCGAACTGTCAACAGAAGAGATTTTTCGAGCAATTCAATAAAATGAACAGTAGCAAATCTCAAGGACCAGGTAGCATTCAACCAAGCATTCTAAAGAAGCTAAAATATGAGACTGCTAAACTACTAATTTCTGAAATCACCCTTGAAAGCAGAGAAATAGAAAGTGGCAAATGTGATGCTATTAAAAAAAAAAAAGTTTAAAATGCAGAGCTGAAAAACTACTGACCAGTAAAATTGATTTTTGTACCAGACAAATTGGTACAGATCATAGAAAATAGAATTGGTAAACACATCATTTTGTAGACAGAAAACATGCCTCACAAATCCATTAGCATCCTTTGAATGAGTTAATGAGAATCAGGCTAGGGGCGTGCTGCCTGGTGTATAGTGGACTTGGATTTTTGAAAAAGCGATTCACACCACCAAAGGGTCTTAAAGAAATTAAACGGTCGTGGGATAAAAGGGAAGTCCCCTCACATGGTTTAATATATGGTTGGAAGAAAAGAAACAAAGATTAGGGATAAACTGCCATCCTTACATAATAGAGGAGTGGGGCCCGGATGAATACCACATGGTCCCTGCTGGGACCCATGCTGCTCTGAATCAGACTTGATACACAAATGGAGATGGAGTCAAGCTATGCTCCAACTCCATAGTTTTCAGCTGTTCTCTTTGATCAGGAAGACAATTTAATTTGAGTACAGCTTGCATAGCTCTGTGCATAGGTCTTTATGACCAGGAGATCATTGCCAGGGTTGAGTTGTTGAGATATTGTGGGTTGGCAAGCAGAGTCACAGAGAAAGAAAGAAACTCTTTCTATCTTAGGTTAGAAGCTGCAATAATGGCAGGCATCAGGGAATATGTTGTGTATGCTTCAGCCTTGACAGAGCTGGCTGATATTCCTCATATGTAAGTCAAGCAAATTAAATGCTAATATTGATCCACCACTAGCAAAGACATTTGTTGTCTGAGGATGAGAGAAAAGAAACAATCTGCCAATTTGTAGGCCAACATGTCTGAATTATGGTACTACAGCAAGGAGTAACTTTTTATCATCAAAACCTCAGATTTTCCCAAATTGTCATACTTAAGCAGTTTTATTTTCTTCTTGTATGAGCCAAAGTTCTCTTTATGTTAAATTTGTCAATCTGAGAAATGTAGGTAACTTTTTCCAGTAGGTAAATGGGGATAACTGAGTGTCAAAAGCTAATCGTACCTGGTCACAAGTAGAAATGGTTTTCTCTGCTTTAATTAAAGAACGAGCCTTGTTAGACACTCCCAAACCTCAACCCATGAGAGTCTTAGGGCAAAGACAACCTTTGTATCCACAGGTACGCATCTATGTTCTTTCTTTGATGTTAAATAACTGTAACATTTCTCCTTTAGAGATGTTATGGTACCATTAAATGAAATGCTGTTTTAAAACATATCTTTCAGATAAACTGCACTATAACTGTTGCATACAATGATCATGACTCTGCACTAAGAATCTGTTCACAAAGTGTATTGATGATACTTAGAGTTATATTTCTAAATCTTTTGCTTGCGTAACAGCTGTTTTGGGGCACGATAGTTAGCATGACTATGTAATTTTTACTTCCAAGTGGATACATAACAGTCTAACAGCAAGTCTGTTGTGTAAGAAGTGTCTGCATCACACTTTCAGTGGAGCCATGAGTAAAGAACAGGTAAATAAACCTTTGTATGGTTTGGCAGAGGTTGCATACATATACACTTTCATATGCTTATACACACTGCGCATCTTGGGAGCAGGGGGTGGGCTGTAGAGTATATGGCAGGTTCTACATACCTGCATTGGGTAATCTGCCTGGGAAAACTCCTGTATGCAGAAATAATGATTTACAGAAGTGAAATCAGTGAAACTCCTAAGAAACCATAGTACAAAACTGTCATAATAGCTATAAAAATCTGCTTTGCCACTCTTACTCTGATGGTGAAGTTAATGAAATTGATGAAATTAATGATGGTCCAGTTGTGTTCTTTGGCACTGCCTCGTGCTTTCTGTAATAACAGGCACTGGCATCAAACTGCTCCAAGCTCTGGTTAGAGCAAATCAGTTCACATCAATTGACATGAACAGTGCTATGACAGGTTACACCATATGAAATGTGGAGTTAATGCACAAGGCAATGCCAATCTGATCTGACAGAGGTTTACAGTGGTGGTGAGCAGCTGTCAACAAGGACACAAGTGCATGGGGACAGAAAGCCTGGAACGTGCACCAGGATTCCTCTTTTACTTATCCTCATTTTGCACAGATTCAGTGAAATTGCTTGCATTTGCAAGGGCTATCAGGAAAAAATGAGGTCAAGTAGTACAATTTTGTCCCTGAAGTACTTCCGTTGAAATTACTAGAATGATACCTACTTCTTTCAGGGCTAAATTCAGCACATTATTGTTTCTGACGCATTTTGCATAAAATAAATTAATGAGTTGACAGGTTGAGAATAGGGAAAAAAAATATATTTTGTGATGTTCCTGAGCCATAACTTGCTTGAGGCTAAGAGAAACTTCTGGGAAGTCTCTCCGTATCTTTTCCTTGTTCCTCTACTCTTCCTCAGGCACCTGTTGTCAGTCACTCTTGATAGCACAATGATGGAGGAGCTGAACTTTTGGGTTGAGCTGATAGGGCCATTCCTATACATATGACGAAAGGGTAACCCCTCCCCACAATTCTGCATCAAAATTAGGATACAAAATCATGTAACTTTCTCCTGCTTTTACTTCTGAGAGATTAGGGAACTATAAAACTGACTAAGCAGAGAGCTGCCTGAACTGACATCACATCACTGAATTTTTCACCAGTTGTCTTCTCTTAGTATATTAGTTGATTCCTGTCCCAGCAAGACTACAAATGAAGCACAGCTCACTAGTGGAAAATGAGAATGAATATTGACATAGGAGAAGATAGACTTTATCTAGTGAACAGAACATCCCTTCTGCTTGGACAATACCCTTACCATGTGTGGGATGAGGTGAACAGATAATAAGTACAAATCTTTGTTAATGTAACCATAAAGTTTTACAGTTAAAATAGAGAAGGTCAAGCAGTGCAAAAATCAAGGTTTCTCTAGCAATCTTTAACTTGGCTGCATTCCACAGCTGGAGTAGTTTCTTTTTTTCTTTGTTAAATGTGTCATGTAATATATTCCTCTTTGACGCTAAATGTATATGATAAGTATACAGGGCATGAATTGCAGTAGAGATAACTGTTGCCATGGGAACTTTAACTTTTGCATTTGCCAAGTTTGAATCTGTAATAGTGCAATCTTAAGACTGCAATGGGGGGGAGGGTGTCACATCCCTCTGACTGATCCTTTTGGAGGAATCCCATCTTACATATCTCCCTGCTAGCTCCATGGTCTCACACATCCGACCACCAGCAGGTCCCTACATCAGGGTGGGGAAACACTGGACTATTCTTCTGCCAGGGTGATTTTTCAGAGAGGCCGTTGAGGTCCTGCATGCTTCCAGGTGAGCCTACAAGGACTTGCAGGCCAGATCAGATCTGGCCTGGGCAAGTGTTTAGCAACACTTATCAGCTCTTTGCAATTCCAGATGCGTTTTCCCTTAGCCACTCATAGCTATAGAGCTACAAAGAATCATATTTTATGTTATGAAAGTTTATTGTTTGGTAACTTCATTTGTTCTTTTGTTTGGTAACTTCTACTGGACCCAATCAGAACCAGGAACCCTACTCCAGGATCACGAACAAAGTTATTTTTTCCCTAAGCATTGACACCTGCAGTTTCCTAGAGGAATACACTGCACAGAAACTTTCTTATTTCAGCCCTTTTCCTAACCTAGCCCTAAAATAGGAGTTGTTGCCTTGCTGAAATTCTGATATAGATTAGTGGGTTTTTACTCCCAAATAGACCTTAAAACCTGAAATATCAAAAACATGAAATAGAACTGCAGAGTGAAACATCTTGGAGATAACAAAACTGCTCATTTCATCAGCCTCTGAAGAGGTTCATCACCTTGTGGGAATTTTATCTGATGCCCTGTATTTTTTAACTTTTCTGTGGCCCAGAATCTCTCATTGAAATACATCTTCTGAGGGATCTCAGTTCCTAGTGGGGAGAAGCCCAAACTCAGTGTCCATTGCCTACTCCTGTGACCTTCTTCTGAAGGAAAATCCAAGCAGAAGTGAAATAGCAGTACAGTCCACTGAGGAAATGCCCAGCCACTCTTGAGACATTTTGATACAGGCTGGTGAGGTAGTCTGGATGCCTCCACAACTTCTGTGGGTGTAAAACACTTTGCTCTCACCAGTTTTCTGTCCAGTGGTTTCTCATAGTATTAAATCCAGAAGAAAGAGAAAAAGGAAGAGAAAGAGAGACAGAGAGAGAGAGAAAAAGAAAGAAAGAAAAAAAGAAAATAAGAAACAAAGAAAGAAAAAAAGGAAGGAAGGCAGAAAGAAAGTTTGTTCTACACCTCCTCCAAAATGCACACAATCCTAAAAGAAAAGTGACAGTCAACAGGAGATGAAAGATAGCTCCCCAAGCAGCAACCTTGTGTGCCATCACTTGATGAACAAAGTATTTATTCTTTCTCTTTCTTGGGATGATCAGCCATGCCAAATATTCTGGCAAGTTCCTGAACCTGCTGTCCAAACGATATTAACTTACTAACAGGAACATTTGTCTCTGGGTAGTGCTCTAAGTTACACCGCTGAGGTTTGCAGGGCATGAGAATTTTCAGTGCTGGAAAGAGCATAAAAGACCACCTCCTTTCTCTGCGGGCAAGCAGAGGCTTTGCATTCTCTCCATGTAGGCTCTTCTTTGTCTTTAGTCTAGAGATTGTCTTAGATCCAAGCCAACTGAACAAAAGCTGATTATCTCACCTTTAAATAGAGGGATTACAGCAGAAAAGTTGAAGCTGGGTAACTGATCTTCCACTTGAACAGTCGAGGGGGATAACTCTTCAGATGAAACAAATTTGAAGGAAGAAAGCAAAAAAATTGCCAAGCTGAAGATTAATGCAGAGCCATAGCTCCAAGTGTCACAGCTGACATTTGACCCATCATTCATAGTTATTTGTATCTATACAAAAAGAGAGCACAAATAAATATCAATTTTAATTCCCCCTGCAGTATAAAACCAGCATTTCCTCTAAAAAGGTTTACCATAAAAGAAACTTTCTTGAGAAGCATTAAAAAGAAGAAAAATACTGATGGCAGTTAGTACTAATATCTCTCTCTTTTCTTTTCCCATAGCCCTGCAAGAAGTTTATTTTTTTTCATTAGCAACATATATTTCCTCCTACTTACACTGAATACCTTGGAACTAAATGGGCTACAATTTAATTCCTGGAAATACTGTCCCTGGAACGACTCTCTTCTAGGAATACTGTAGAACAGGTCCCAGATCAGCATAAATAAATGCTCAGCAGGATTCAGATGTTACTTGTGTGCAAAGGCAATTTTAAGCAACCCTTTTGATTCTCCAGTCCTTGTCTTCTTATGCTGTTTCCCCTGGCGCAAGCTAAAGTATCTTGAAAAATATCTTTCATCTTCACTGGTGAAACACAAGGGAAGAGTGCTAATGGCAGCCTGGGCTTGCTGAGGGAGACTTGGTGGCTCCTGGGACTCCCTGAGGCAAAGGCAGGCGTAGCCCTTCCCTCTGTCTGGCCACATTCTCTCCACAGACTCTGCTGGGGGAGTTTATGAGTTATCCCAGCATTAGTGTGCTCACAAAGGATGACTTTCCTAATCTGGTACAATCTTCCTTAACTACTCTGTTGCTTTGGGCTAGCAGCAAGATGGAGGTTAGTCTTTTTCTTCAGAGTACACTAATGCTGAAATCAGTTTCCTGGCATGACTACACTAGCACTGTTTTGACTCTGAAATGCATGTATTGGTAAATCATAGGACCATAGAATGGTTTGGGTTGGAAGGGACCCTTAAAGGTCATCTAGTCCAACCCCCCTGCAAGGAGCAGGGACATCTCTAACCAGATCAGATTGCTCAGAGCCCCGTCCAACCTAGCCTTGAATGTTTCCAGGGATGGGGCATCCACCACCTCTCTGGGCAACCTGTGCCAGTATTCCACCAACCTGTTCCAGTGTTTCACCAAAATAAAGTTCCCATGGATCAAGAGTCCTGGCAGTAAGATAAACCAGCTACTATAGGAGCTTGTTTCTGTTCTCCATCTAACCCACAGTATTTAATACCTGGGAATGTAACTTCTGAAGACAACATTTTAATTTGAGAAACATATGTGGAAATGGTCCTGATTCTGCATCAAGCTGGTGCAATTTCAAGGAGATAATCCTAATTTATACTCAGGTAACTGAGAGGAAAATCAGATCCATTATATCTATAAGAACACTCATATTAAAAAAGGGCTAGAGTTTTAAACTGTCATTTCAGCCAAGACAAATAGATTTTCTTGTCACCCATCCTCACAGCCCATGACAGCTCAGAGCTCTTGTAGATGGATTTTTGAGCTGGAGGAGGATAGGAACACGCTATGAAAACACAACAGAGTGTCTTTTTGGCATTTTACCTTTTCCTCTGGTCTTCTTTATATTATCATAATCTAGATAAGAAACAGCAGTGCACAGTAGGAGTAGCATTTTGATGTCATGCAGGCTACTGAAGAAGTGGAAGATACAGCTTAGTTCAAGTGTCAGACATGCATCAGCAAGATTAATTTACAGCAAAGTCAGAAATCTGAGGAGGTTTGAATTATGCTCCTCCATAGTACAAAAAAATATATTGCACTATGAAAATTGATGTGACATAGTGCAGAGGTGAAAGAAGAAACCAGTTTCATTTTACTTTAAGGATAACATTGGAGTCTAGTATTAAGCCAAGCTAGTACAAATACCTACCACGAGCATTAGAAGAGAAAGATATTTATCTTCCTCAGGTCAGGCCAAATTTTCCTTTTCTTTAATTGCTCTGGGGAAATACAGATTTACGCCTGAACTAATAAAAGCAGGATGAACTCCTTTTCAGCATGCAAGAAGAGAAGAGCCACAGATCACTCTGCAAAGCAGAAGAAAAGATTGCAAAGTAATTTTCACCACCAAAACACATTTTCCCTTCCAGTATGAAGCAGTGGGGAACAGCAATCAAAATTGATTGTTCCAGTTAAAATTCTGCATCACGATGTTACTGAAAAAGTAGCATGATGAGCTCAGCTTTTCTGACAACGTGTCGCAGTAAATATAGACAGGAGCCTGTTAAGATTAAAGAGTTCTTTGGCACATCATACATTTTCTTGATTCACTGTGCATCATTAAACTTTCTTTTTTTATGACGCTTTGTTTATTTCATGGACAAGCCATTAAATTCAAATTACATCTTGAAGGAAATTTACTTCTTTTGAGTCTTACTGTGAAAACCTCTCATTATCTGTATTTGTATTTCTAATGTGGATGAACTGGTCAGATCTCAATAGCAGGTCAGACAGGTGAGATGGTCGTAGACATATCAATACAACTACACATTTTTGCCTTAACAGTTCCACTTCTAACTTTTCTGTACAGGATCTCCAAATAGGTATATAGACATGTAAATCAGGGTGATAAAAATGATAGAAAATAATTTTTTTTTTCTCCAGTTCCTGAGCCATAATTTTAATGTTTTATTGATGATTACGGTGATGCTAAATAGTCAGTAAAACAAGTATATCTGCATCACAAAGTGGAAAAACAGCACTTTAGGTTACTGTCTAAAATGTTTAAAATTTTCCAGTGGCATGATATTTAAAATTTTACCTTCTTCAGAAATTTTTTTCCTTCTTTGGATGCTCAACGGTAATGAATTTTATGAGTAAAGGGCGAGAGCTGTGTAATTTGTGTAATCAAATTCATTATACTGAAGTAGAAAGGCTTTATTTGCCATTAATTTGGAAGGAAATTGTGTCACTAAGTCTCTCTCTTCCTTCATTGAAGAGTAAGTATTTTGTAATATTTAAGAAAATGCAAAGGTGAGTACTCAATTGAAGGTCTTGCACAATTCTTGAAAGGCTACTAAAAACGATCACAGTTTCTTTAATCAGTTTCCGACCTGTGCCCCCTGAGAATCCTCTTTGTCTCTCTTCTGCCCTTAGGTTAGGATTTGCCTTACGCAAATAGCACAGCAAACATGCCTAGCTCAAAAATTAAAGCAGTTTTAATATTTTTTGACAATAGCATTACTAGCTGGAGCTCATTTTGAGAAACCAGTGACAAAAATGGTTTCTGAATCATGGTCACTCTTTGTTATCTTTCAAAATGTTTGTGCTTGCAAGCTCTAGCTAGCTACATTATTGTTTACTGCATACATTATGCAAAGTGCTGAGCTTCTTCAGTGTGGACAGGAGGAGTCTAGCATCTTGGAAAATGTGCACAGCACCTTGCAGGATCATGTCCAAGCCCTATAAACAGTCTTACTTCTGCTTACACATAGAGATCATTGATGCTGAGTGACCTTCGTGATAATGCTAGGATTTCATTTTAACTTGCCTGTCATTTTTATTTATTATAATGTTTTGCTGTTTGCTGAAAGCCCAGTAAGATTCTGCATTATAAAGATAAACCTTTCTCTACCATTATACTGCATTATTGTGCCAGGAAGAAAGAGCATTTCAAGGTTGCTTTCCAAGATACATCAAACTGTTGAATAGGACTGCAGGTAGACTAATTGTTACATCAGTAGATACCCAGGATGTCAATTCAGCCTCAGCAAGTCAGGGCCTCTAGGAGAGACCCAGGTATCTGTACCTCTCATGTAAAAATGTTCTGGAGATCACCTGCAGGAGACCTGATAGTCATTTGGGAAGAAAAAGTAAAAAGCATTTGCTACCTTAACAAGTAGATTCCTCTAGGGAAATTATGGAAATACACAGGTAACTGTCAGTCCAGAAGGTTGATAAACATAGTAGTTCTTGAGATAGTCACTGATTTTTATCCTGGTAGAGAAAGTCATGCATATATTCTCCTAACCATCTTAAAACAGTACCCATGTTATAGTCACAGATGCCAGTTTCCCCCTTACCCACAGAATAGTGCCTCTCCTTGAAATGTCTGGTACATCCTAAATATCACATTAGCAGCAGGAGCACAATTACTGTCCTTGGCTTTAACCTCTGTAAAAAGAAGATTCTCCATTGAATTTCAATCCTTGCCCTCACATTCCTTCTATAGAAGACACATTTCAACCTGGGAGATAATAGTAAGCCTATCTTTCACAGTCTAGAATATTGAGAGCATATAGACTGTGGAGCATGTCTCACACTTACTGCATGTAGGCCAGGACAACACTGCAGGAAGGGCATCTTTGATCTCTGCAGTTAGGCAGTTTCTTATTTTCACAATGGTCCTAGATTCCACCTACATGAATGAAGAGATCCTTGGTCCATTGATTGAGTGAGAGCTTCATCAGTGCCCTTCCTTGTAACACTCTCATTTGCTTTAGAGGTTGACTCTTCCACATCCACTGAAAGACCAGGATTCTCCCTTGACACAAGTTGAGGTATTTTCACCAACCCTGATGTACACTGGAGATTGGTGGTGACATCCCCATCAGAACTAGATCTGGTAGATACTCTTCTTCTGAGTTTCACATGCCTGAAATCTTGGCAATGTGACCAATAAAGAAGGAGTTGGGTTCTGTTGCGCACATCCTTGTAATAAATAAGATGCCGCAGTGGAGTTCCTGCCTCCATTCAGCTTTCCAAATCACAGAGGCAAAACAATAACTAACCTGCAGATCTGTGTATGTTTTGTTCAACACTGTGAATAAGTAAGAGCTGTGGGCACTTCTCAGAAGCATATAGGGCAAACATTTATCTTTTGGGGAAAGAGAGAATTATAGTATATATACTGATTTTTTTTTTTCTCCGGACTCAGGAAGACTTTTCACTGTTGATCATACTTTGTAAACTGGAAGTGTTCATCTAAAACAGCTCACCATGAGTGTTATGCTCCACTGCGTCTTCTGTCTAAAGGTCTGTCTATGTTTCTCAGTCACCTGCCACAGCATCCTATAGGGCATCTGCATAGTACAATGCTTCCTTGAATGTTTTACTCAAGCTGTGTTCAGCATCAACAATACACGTATTTCTTAAGTAAAGAAACCAGGTCATACAGGGGTGTATGTTATGGTCACTGCATAAATGCTGCCAGGCCTTGGAAGTATCTCCGTTTCAGCACCTGTGGAAGATTTCCCTGAAGAAAACCTGCACAGTGTGCATTTACAGGCAGTTTGACAACTAACTTCTGTGAAAGTCAATGGTTTGACATCTGAATGTCTTTAAAATTCTAGTCGTTGACATCTACTGCTCTGAAGATGTGAAATGTTTTCCAGGGAAGAAGAGTGGTCTCCACATCCTCCAGAGACGTGACTGTAACTTGTGATGTTTGTTCAGTCCTTTGAGATTCCTGGCAACTCCTCAGAGAGAGCTCTGAGTCAAGGTACGCACATGCTCAGGCATACTTGGAAAGAGAGCCTGTGTTTTAGTATTCCGATAATTTTAAATTATGATGTTCCAAGTGAAGAACAGCTGAAACACAGGCAAAACAATAAACCTTACTATAGTGTATTTGGCTTCCTGGTAACAAGATCCTCTCTGGTCTGTTGGTATCTATATGATGCAAATAACCTCCAGGTGCCTGGCAGTCTGCTTAGCAAATATGTTGTAATCAGTACTGAAGAATTAGATTAGTTTATAAACCATGCAATTATGTATGTCTTTGTGTTTTAATAAGATTGCAGCTGTTTCTTTATTCTCTACAGGTTTTCTTTTTATCATTTTCACCATGGAGTCCATGCTGTAGTGCTGACCAGATAGGTAGTTCAGTGTTGGCACTCCAGTACCAACTGGGCTGCTTGGCTGGTTCCATCTCATCAGGTCTCATCCTTGTGTCTGGTCAAGGACTGGTAGGGCAGAAAGTGAATTCTTCTAGTAGAGACAGTCATGCAATAGACTTGATGTCATCCTCTCCAGTAATTTAGCCCATCTCTGGTCTCAGTAATGGCATTACTTTCTTTCTTTTCTTCTGCTGCTTCTCCTCTGTCACTAGCAGACCTGATTCCCCTCTCTTGTCACATCAGGTGCTTTCTATCAGTCACAACAAAGTGCCACTGGCACTGATCTGGGATATCACACCAGAGAGCATTCCTCCTGCTCCCCGTGACATTCATTAGGCTACTCCTTTTTTTCAATAAAATCCTAATTTGTATTCCTTCATAAGGTCATCTTCTAACATATGAATTTCAGTAAAATCACCAGATCTCAGGGACTCAGAGAAGTTTGTTAGAAAAACCATAATGGCTTGTTTCTTGCTGTTGGATTTTCCAAATGTGCTTAATTACCTTTTCCAGCACTCAGAATGCACATCTTATTTTACTACTAACTCTTAGTCAAAAATGAGCTTTGTTTAATTCACTGGGCTTTTTGCAAAATGTTATATTTATACTAGACTGTTTTATGGTATTTATACTATGGCATAAATATTTTTGCAAGTGTACTATAAAACAGATTGCATCTCCCCCTCACTGTGACTTCAGTGAAAGTTTTCTATATTTTTCTGAATGTAATGGTGTCTTCCTATTGTTTCTGAGGCCACTGGTTCCAGACATAACTACTCATAGACACACACACACTTGCAAATACAGTCATATCAATAGGTGGTCATACAGACAGACAACCTTCAAAGAATGTAATCTGTATTTGAGAGACTAGATTAAAGGGCCTTTCATGGAGATTCAAAATCTGAACAAAACATAAGAAATAATTAATCAAATTAAAAGTGAATAGAAAACCCTCAGGAACTGACAAAATTTCTGAAAAATATTCCTTACACAAGTTGAAATTAGAAATTAAAATACGTTCGATTTTTGAATGTCACTCATTAAGAAAATACTGATGTAAATGTCTTGATTCTGAAAGCATACATTTTGGAGCTGCTAAAATCTTTTTAGAGAGAATTAATGAAAAGTCAACACTCTCCCAGAAATAATTCCAAACTGAAGAATACAATATTTCCTTCAGTGAGGTTGAGAGCTAGTGTTGGGGATGCAATGCTACCTGCTAGTTTAAGTTTCTAGGTTAGGAGTTTGGATTTCCAGCTGAGGGGACACCATAACGGGAATGCTGGTTCCTCACTCCAGACTGGCATCTGCCTGTAATGGCCAGTGGTGGCTTGATGAAAGTGGAGCAGATGATAAAATCTCAAGCTGTCCCCATCTTAAAATGCCCTACCTATGCCTTTTGCCTTCATGCCTCGTACTCTTGCTTGTACTGGAGCTCAGTCCAAGAGCGAAGACTTGGGATATCACCTGACCTACCATGTAAGGTGCACTCCCAACACACAGGTTCAGTCTCTCCGAGGTTCTTTTCCAGGGAGAGATCCAAGTCACCCTTTTCTGGATGTACTCTAGCACTAAATTACACCACTGGTGCAGTGGTAAGAGCATGAATTACCCCAAATCTTGCAGAGCTGTCGGGGCCACACTGACAGAGAGGTGCCTCTGCTGCCCCAATCTGGGTTATAACAAACCTTTGAAAGAGAAACATGTGCCAGAACAGTCACCTCAGAGCATGTGAAGGAAGTTAGGCAGACCAGCAGCTTTCAGCCTAAGTTGCAACTAAGTGTCCACAGCATAAAAACGTCCTAGAAGCCCATAAGATTTCATTCCTGTTTGGAGTATCAGAGATTTTAGGCACTCCTGTCCACAGTAGGTAGGAGTTAAGCAAACTGGAGCGCATCACTCATCTCAAAATAAATAAATTCAGCTGGTTCGCTCATTAATACTGGCATGTGGCTCAAAAACTACTGAGGTACCCAGACAAGAGTATGCAGTATTACCTGGAAGGGTCAATCTGAAGGAGGATGACTAAAGCAAGCAGCAGGAATGGTTTAGGGCCAATCTTACACCCTAATCCTCTACAGAGTTGGGCTTTAATTTATCACCCTCTTTTATGTGGCAGTAGAGAGGTCAAATGAAATGCATTAACAAATTTTGCAGATGTTAGTAAACTGGGAGGCACCAGAGAGGAGATATAAATACTACAAAAGGGCCTAGAGATTAGAAACACAATCAGGAGAACAAAATGAGGTTCATTTTAGGAAAATGTAAGCTAGTAGATATAAGCAAATTCAACCAATGCACAGGTATCATAAAGCAAAGAGACAGCTGAAAGCTTTTCATTGGCCTTCATTTTTTTATTCTGTAGAATCTTAAAGTTTGGGGTTTTTTTCTTTCTCTAGAGGTTCTTCACAAACAAAGACAACACCCAGACCCAGATGTCCTGGGTCCTTACTACTCCTGCTAGAATAAGCATGTGTTCCAGGAACAATTTCCCATGCAATATCTATTTAAAATGATGTGCCAGCCACACTAGTTGAGCACATTTGATGGATGCAATTAGTATGTCATTCTGTAGTGTTTTACACTGGTTTGAGGTGTATAAATTGTTGTTAGGCATCAGAAAAAACAAATACTCTCTGTTAAGACGACTATGGAATGTTAAAACTTTTTTTCAGAGTTTGATTCAAAAGATCACCATAATCAATAGAAGTCTCACTGTTACTTAAGAAAGATTTGCATCTGGCTTTCCAGGCTTTTTTATCCCCTGGCTGCTTGGCTGTGAGTTCAACAAGACTGTGTGCCATTTGCATCGGGAAGGCTATTCTCACAGCTAGAAATCTTTTAGATTAAAAAAGATGGAGCTCAGAAGAAGAGGAGAAGCTGGTCTAAACAACAGCAAATTCTGTACTTTTTGTGGAGTTTTCAGCAGTCCAGTGCATGTTTTCCTTTTGTTAGAGTGCCAAATGTATGGTCTATTACACAAAGGAGGACAGAGCCCTCTGCTCTCCTTTCCCAGAGGCAGTTACCTGTAGTTTATGGCACTTCCTTATTTTCTTGGAAGTCCTGGCTGTATATTGAAAGCAAACTCCAGATCATTTATTTTCTGTGCAAGGCAAATGTGTGAGCAACTGAGCAACCTGGCAGCGCTAAATTCAGAGGCACCAGTGGAAGGTCTTGATTGCATATGAAGGAGGATCAAGCTGAAGTGATCCAATGCTAATTGCTGTGATAGTGTGCAAGACTTACCTTGAAATCTCTCGGTAATGCCATTTTGTTCCATCAACCAAAATAAAGTTATCATGAACTCTCATAGCCATCTGTGGTGTATTTTGTGATGACTGTGCAGCATTGGTACATATCCCCAGAATGTGAGAAGTATAATAACTAATAGGCCTGATTCCACACTACTGAAGTACCTACGAGGCTTTCCATCAGTTTTAATGAGACTTGAAACGTGCCTTAGCTGAGCTATATAGGAAAGGAGAAGCTTTCTAAATTACATATTTCTTTAGCTCCACAGAAGGTTCTTTGGGGGTCATTGTCTGTTCTGAGTGGAATGTACATTTCCAGCCACAAACAAAAGGATGGCTCACCCCACCTGACAAAGCATGTTGGCAAGATAAGGAGACAATAAAATAAAATCCAGGCTTTCCAGCTCTCAGGCTATTTGTTCTGCAAAAACCAGAAAAAAAAAAAGGACATGGTTTGTGATACGGCCAAAAGCTTAATAACTTAAAACTCCTGCAGTCCCAAAGGCCTTGAAAGAGAAATAATGCCAAACTCAGGGGTGCCTCCTCCTTCAGCAGTTCCCAGCTTTTATAGCAAAGGAGCTCCAGCCCAAAGGGATCAGTTAATCATAAGTAGGCACACGGGGTCCCTCAGGGTTTTGATACCAGGGATAAAAGCAACAGTAGACTCCACAGCGGGTTATCTGGCAGAATTATGGCAGCCGTATCTCCAGGCAACAGAGGTGCAGATAGTAATAGGAAAGTGTAACAGAAAAGAGAATAGCTGTGTCTTCTCCTCACACAGAAACTAAAATAGCTTTCTTGGACAATGTCCAGGAGGAGAAGCCCAGACTCTCAACACACACCTAAATTCTCCATCTGCCTCACCAACAGCAGTCACGCTCCCTCAGTGAGCAGCAGGGACAGAAGCTCTGGCAGGACTTCTCCCTGCCTCTGCTCAGCCCACCAAGGTTGCTTCAGTCTCTTCCAGACTCATTTGCAAAGAGCCAGCTCCCCTGCAAGCCTCGAGTGTGTCTAGACATTGGCTAATCCCTTCCCTTGGTGCCAGCTGGGTGACATCAGCATACTGAATATCGCTGCAAATCTCTGCACGAGCCAGCTCTCCCGGCACGCATCGCATGTGCCTTTCCCATGCTGCTTGGCTGGAATCACTACAGGGGAGAGAAGCGCTGCCAACAGTTACCTGTTAGGATCCCTCAGGAGCGTGAAGGTGACAACTTCAGAAAGCAACCCTGGGCACCTGTAGTGGACTCTGCAAATAAGTAATCAAACCTCAGGGTCATTGCTATCCTCCTCTGACTGACACTGAGGAACCACTGTGGACTCTGTTTATTTGTCTGTACTTAGCAGCAGTTAATCCAGCTGTTCCAAATATATTTATATTGCTGTGTTAATTTCCTATTGAGACCTATAACCTTTGATCACGTTAAGGTAAAACTGAGCACTCAGGAAGTTGCTACTTGCCAGGATGGTAACTTCAGTGATGTCCTGCCACCTGGCTGATTCTTTACCACTACAGAAGGTTGTCAGCACCAAACGGTCAGTCTGCTGAGCACTGGCTTCCTAAAAGCTATTCAATGGCATTCTCACTCTCTATTATGTATAAAAGAAACAAGAGAGCTTGTCAGAATAAAGCCATTTAGTGCATACTCAGAAATACCTTTAATTGTTGCATGGCACTTACATACTTAGAAAATCTTGAGATCAATAGATTGATCTCACTGAGTCATCTGTCTCCCACCTATTCAAATGTTCATGCTCAGCATTGTAATTATCTTTAAATTGGCTGTTAGGAGTATCAGAATACCAAAATGATGGCTGCACTTCTTTTCCTAAGTAAGGCTGTTCTGGCCCTCTTTGCTATAGCAGAGTGCAGGGAGAATGCTGCAGAGGTGGAATAACTGGGGACAAGGCCATCAACTTTCACAGGAATGGAGTGGATTTCTGCCCTGTTGCTGAACCGGTAAAAATTACCTTATTTTCCAGGAGACAACGCTCATGCGCCACTTGCAGTACTTGTATGTTGCACAAGAAAACAGAACTTGTCACTGTCTGCTCAGCACATTGATCTGTCTAGCAGCCTAATATCCTGACTGCAAAAGTTGCCAATATTCAAATCTTCAGAAGATGAAAGATCTCCACATTGCACCTCACCAATTGTTCAGCAGTGCACAAGGGGAGAAAATCTCCTTGTTGATCACCTACCGTGATTAATTCATGCCTTGGGGCATGAGATTTAGTTGCCTTTAACACTGTCTTTAGTTTGAAAAAGTAGCATTTGTAAAAATGAGCTCTTAACTTTGTCTTACTCCACACAGAGGGCAGTGGACGCTAAAACCAGAAACAACCATTCAAGCACCAATCTCTGAGAGGAGTTAATTAGGTTTTAAACATATACTGGTTTAGTCAAATAAATAATAGCTGACTTTTACATCCATATAATAATAAAACTAGATTTTTTATCATCCTCTGCATTGTTATACCAATAAAAAGCCACCCATACAGATGACTGAACACTGCGGTTTACAGTATTAACAAGTTTTTTCCCTGTTCTTTTTTCCTAGCAAGTTCTCAACCCTGGTTATCTGAGATCTCCAAAGCAATATATTTTAACAAACAAATTTAGACAGATGTATCATCCACTGTGGGATTTGAACCCATTGTCACTGGGGAGAAAGCTGCAATTTAATAGATTAAGATGTCAAACCGCATTATAGGAGCTTTTGCGACTGCATATTTATCACAGTGTCATAGGGGTCCCCGGCAAACTGAAAGATTTCACTGTTTATTCACAGTGAAGACACCTAATTAATGACTAGGCCTAATCAGCCTGATTTATTATTTACAGGGATTCCAACATGGCTTAGCTCAACTGATACGCAAACAAACCATCCTCAGCCTACTACTCTAAATAATAATTCTGAACCAGACTCACAGAGTGGCACTGTCAAGTAGCTCTTTGGTGATTTACAACACCTCCTCCACTACATTCACATTGCTTGCATGCAAATGAGCTGCCACCCCTGCAAATCCTTCATTTTAATATACAACGTGCCGTCTTGTTGACTACAGGAATGCCCTTATCTTTGCACATGACTTAATGGAGACAAATGTCTGACTTGGGCAGGTTTGTGGAGACCTTTATGGACACACACCTACACAGGATGTCATTTCAGAAGTGTTTAGGAGGTGAGGAAGAAAAATCCTCTATTGCCTCTGGTACAGTTGCTGCAGCTGAATTCTTTCACCAAGTTGTCAGCTCCAATCTCTCAGAAAAGGGATGGACTACCCATTGTCTTGCACTTGCTAAAGTCATTTCCATTGCCATTAAGTAGATGAAAGGCAAGGAAAATGTGTCAGAGTGGGTGGAAAGTTGTTATGAAATCAGTTGACTCCAACTTCACACACAGGTACTGGGTGATCTCACTGGGTGATTAGATGCCACACCGGTCTCAGGATGGAAAGAAGCAGATTTTCTTCTACAAGAGGTTAGGAATAAAATCACCGTAAAAATACAAATGGGAATCAATGGGAGTCATTTACATCTTCAAACAATTGCAGAATGTTTCACTTTTTCAGGTGAATTTCATGTTCACAGTGAAGAAACTGAGGAAAAGTGAAGGCGAAGGTTTCAGTCAGGAAGACATGCTGCCAGCTGGGGATGGCACCAGTGGATTCACATCAGCACATCTCATTTTCTCTGAAAGAGACTTCTGAATACAGAAGGAAAACTTTATTAGCCAAGCAATGTAAGCCAGATGAAAATAGCTCTTGAGTGTGAGTCATCCCACTTGTGACTGCTTCCTATTCCATTGTGCGCCACGCTTGAGAAACGCTGTAAAGCAGCACATCAGAAAGAGAAAAGATCTCCCTCAAACCTACCAGCCTGAATACAAAGCCAGTGCTACTTAGGCATCTATAGGAGAACCTCACATATTTGTTCAGCTCAGGGGACACTTGTGGCTTTGAGGTTGAGAGGTGGAAGTTCTATACCAGGAAGCATATATGCACATATACACGATTAGCTAAGTGTCTGTGTTCTTAGGCAAAGCTGGCTTTAGTGTAAGATCAGAGGGGTTAAATTACTAACACAAAATAAACTGCCTGTTACACAGTACACCATTGCCAGAGCCCTGGAAGGCAGGAAGCTCTGCAGCTCATGGAGGGCAGATGTTTCTCCAGGCTCCACATCGTACCAAGTGCCCCACCCTTCACAAAGATGGTACTAAAAGGACGTAATTATTAAAGGCTCCCTGTCAAATTGAACTGAAGCTCCCTATGCTGCTGCCACCAAGGTGTTTCCTATTCCGTAATCTAATTAACGAGATGGATAATGGAATGGATTGAATTTAGTAAACTTGGAGATGATACCAGCCAGAGAGGCTACATTGGAGTACAGGAGGAAAGCTCAAGATTACCGTGTTAAACCGGAGAAATTATCTAGGGAAGAAAAAACTCAAACAATTAATTTAATTAAAGTAAATGTGGAGTGCTACATTTACACTATTGTACAGAAATAATGAACTGCACAAACAAAAGGTAGGAAATTAATTTCTTTGCAGTCATGCCACAGAATGGGATCTAGGCCTTATAGTAGACTACAAACTGAATATGAGGCAACGTAACTGTGAAAAAAAAAAGAAAGCATCATATTGGGAAGTAAAAATGCAAGCACTGAATTAAAATAGATGAGGTATATCTGTCATTTTAGTCAGTTTAGGTCAAACTTTAGCTTAGGTAACCTTTCCATCTTCGTCACCACACTTCGTCTGGTGAGAGTGCCAAGATGAACTAAAAAGGTTAGTGATCTGGAAATTAAGGCTCTTGAGGGAAGACTAGGGAAAAACAAAACAAAACAAAACTGGACTGTGTAATTCTGGAAAGACTTGAAGAGACAGATCATAGTCATCTCCAGGAGAAGTTTACTGAAAGGGATAAAACAGATTATTTCTGTGTTCACTGGTAATAAAACAAGGAGCAACGGGTTTACTCCTAAGTGAAGCAAATTTGAGGCTAGACATCAAATCAGCTTTTGACTTGGAAAGACAGTTTAACACTGGAATATGTCTCCTGGAGAGACTAGAAAAAGTAAGTAAGAAAGCATAGTATCAGGAATTATTTAGGCCTAGTTAACCCTGCAGTGGGTCGGAGGAATGAAATTGTAGACACCGTGACATACCTTGCTTCCTTGCATCTGGTACACGTTACGACAGAAAGTGGATTATACAAGAAACAGAGAGCTGTTGCTGACCATCATTTGATCCGTTTGGGGTATGGAATCAGAAAGGCTTTCCTTTCACAGGCAAGGTTGACTGCAGCCAGCACATATGAGAGTTGCTATGGGTCCTCTTAGCATTTCTCTTTCTTCACATGTATTTTGAGATGAGATAGTGTGTCAAAATCACAAAGTGCTTTTCAAGTATAAAAATCTATGCCTTAGATGACACTTGTTTTCTAACAAAGGAATCCGTTGATATTCTTGAATACCTCCAAAAACTCTTTTTCCACGTGTGATCAAATAGAGAATATGCACATTATTTTTATGAATAAAATCTTGATTTGTTATTTTTTATGGTAGGTCGTAAGCAGCAGCATTAATGCAGAGAGTTTTCCTAAAGCTCTCTGGTAACTGCATCTGGTTTAATCCACTTTGTGTTGTAACCTCTACTAGATACAGGGGAAACAACTGACCAGATGAGGTGGATGCCCACCAACAGAGCTACTAGGTTTATAGGCATAAATTAGCAGCAGAGACATCAAAGGGAGTAATAAGCCATTTACTAGGCTTGGACACTAGGAACAAAAAAGAAGTCAAGTTAGTAGGAAGAGGGTTCTCAAGAGGTTTTCTGAAAAGAGATGGTGGACTGGGGTCGCCTGAGAAATGCAGACAGAGGAGGCAAGTATGCAAGCTGCCTTCTGGGCTGGGCAAGGAGTGGTCCAGCTAGCATAGCACAAAGAAGCTGTCAGATTTAGAGAGAGATACTTGGTCAGGCTTTGGTTTGTCTTTCTAGCCTGAAACTACTAATGATTCCAGACCTTTTGTCCAGAAAAGAAAGCTTTATTTTGGAAAGACTGTCATGTGTCACTGCAAACTTCTTTTGTCTGCGTTATTGATGGCACAGTAAGGGTGGGATTCTAAGACATCTGAAATGGACTGAAGTACGCCACAAGAGCTGAGGAACAATAGTGAAAAACACTTGAAAGTTATAGATATTGAACTGTATACAAAAACTACAAGTCTGCAGTGACAAGAGAAAAAGGAGCAAAGAAAAAAGACAAGAAAGAAGGAGGAAACTATCTGTGTGTACAATGTTATTTTTATTTACAGGCTCAGCAACACCTATTCTAACAGAATATGTGAAAAGCATTGGGGTATCTGTAATTTTAAATCACTTTTTCCATCACGGTCAACTTATGGACAGAGTTTCCTTAGGTTTAGAAAGGAAACAGGGCATAGCTGGATAAAGCAGACAGGCAAATGGACAATTTATCAAAATGTTATGCACTCAGCGAGATAAAAATTATTAATTTGTAACTGGGCTATTAAGAACTGTCAAGCCTCAAGTCAGGTTGGCAATTCTCAAGTTTGAGAATTCAATTTATAGTCTGCAACATTAAATTAAAAAGTCCCCCTTTGTGTCAGTCTTCACTAATGTTTGTAGATATAACAGGGACGTCTGGCATCAGCGAGCCTGGTTCTCAGTTATAGCTCTTCTTGGATTACAACAAGGTTGAGAAGGAAGCAAAAATACAAAGGTGCCTCTTCTGCTTGAGGTTTTTGATATTCTGAGACTATGCAGAGGGCTGTCTAAAGCTTTAGTCAGATTCAAGGTCGAGCGGCTTAGAGTCAGTCACATTCACAACATGGTCCCTGGACACTGCTCTATTCCTCTTTGATGACAAGACCTGAGAGGGTGACATGACATCTGTTGTCAGGTGTCTCCCATGGCCAGGATGGTAGAAATAGAGAACCAAAACTTCCCTTCTTCTGTGAGTAGGTAAACAGCCACAGGTCCTCCAAATCCAGTGACAAGAGATAGTTTCCACGGATATCATGTGCACTGGGAAAGGGACAGTGTAAAGGGGGAAAGAGGGAGGCTTTCTCCTGTGTGCCTTTGTGATAGATCCTCCCACAAACTGGTGAGTTGTCTTTAGTAACGCTTTTGGTAGTTGATGGACTCACCAGCTCCTCTTGCTTGGCTGGCAACCGATTTGTCCATAGGTATACAGAGTAGCTGGAGAGATGCAATGTGAACACCACTCTTGCATTTGTGAGATCTAGAATTAGGTTGTAAAAAATGTTTAGGGTCCTTCCTGGGTGTTAATGACAAGATTTACATGTGTAATTTAAAAAAAAAAAAAAAGAATGCTTTTATTTTTGTACACAAAAGCTGACAAACAACGTGATAACAAACACATCTACACTGTGCAAAAAGTGGCGTGGCAGCTCTATTTTGTGCGAGTTTTCACAGGGACTCCAGAAGCATTCAATACTTCATGGAAAGGGAAAAACTCTTTGGCATGTGCAGGAATGACTCTTACCCTAAGAATAATAGGTCTATCCCCACCAGTACTTTATAAAACTCTCTAAAATCTTGGTTTACCATTCTACCCTAATCATGCCATGCAGTAGCAGCATAACAAGTTGTTAACTGTTACTTATTACTCACTGTAATCAGTTTCCATAGTGATTTTTTTTTTAAATGCTAAAACTCATTAGAGTTGTCTTGTGTTTGTCCATGTTCTCAGTGGAGAAAGTTATATCAATCTTTTCAATGTAAATTTTCTGGTTTTCAATGGATAACAATTAAATCTTTGCAACTTGTTAATATTATCTATGTAATGAACACCTTATATTGTTCTTGTTTTATACAATAGTCTTCCCCTAAGCTTCAACTATAACACTTGTGTCATATGCATAAGCATGTGTGCACATATACAGAAGCTTGTCTACTACAAGAATTTTATGCTGAGATCTCCACCAGCTAAAAAATATTTGAGCTGCCACTAGGTATATGTGTTAAAGAGTTATGTTCTCATCATAGATGCCAAGATGACCGTCTTGGAGGCTGCCACCTTCTCTTATTTACCCAAGGGACAGTAAAAGCAGTGGAGAACAACAGATTGATGCACTGGCTTTTCACAGTCCTGAAAGATTATTGCTGCATCAGATAGGGCAGCTCGATTTCCATGGCTCTTTTCGTCCACAGTGTCTTAGCTGAATTCACCCAGATGATGGCATCTGTCACAGTGGCTATCCCCCCATTTTCTCCATGAAGACTGTATGAATCCTTTTGGAAAACATAGAACTACTTTTCAGAGGATCCAGCATCCAAGGGGCAAAGCTAGAGGCCACGAGGAGCCACAGCCATTATTTGGCAGTTTGCAGGGACAGGGACAGCGCAAGTCCTTGGGTGCACAGCATTCAGGCTCTGCTATGAGGTCAGCCATGGTCATGCTATTGCAGCTGGTGGGAGAGCAAGCTGCAGTCTTTTAGCTGCAGCTGTACCTCCTGGTAGCCGTGGGGGCTCTGTAGTGAAAAGCATGCTTCTCCTACAGGGAGCTTGCAGAGAGCTTGAAGATAGCACTGTATCTGCAACACACTTATTTAGTACTTATTTACTGTATAATTTTTCCCTTTCAGATGCAGCACCTGATTCCCTAACTCCTTTTTGGGTAAACCTTCCATTAATTTCTGTTAGAATTTATTCTGAGTGATGTTGACGAGAGACCTCATTGTTGCTGAAAACAGGTCGTATCTCTATTACACCTAGTGCCAAGAGCCCTCCAGAGAAAGAATCTTTTAAGAGCTAGGTTCCCTGCTAGAGGACACTGGTGTGACTCTATTGGTTTCAATAAAACTCTTCCAGTTAGAATCAGCAGACTTGGTGCATGTTGGAGGAAGTGGTGAGGAACAGGACAATTATTATTCTTAGTTCTTAGACAATTTCTTACATGAATATCCAATTTCTAGGTCCTCACACAGACAAGATAGCTCTGTGTGACAATGCCCTCCTATAAAACTTTAATTTAATTTATAAAATATCACCATCACTTTTTTTTCTACCAGGCCATTGCATATCTGATATGATATACAGATATATAAATGTATGTATATAATAAATTAAAAAGGACAGTAGTCTTTAAAAATGTATTATCTGATTATGGTCAAAGTTAAATATGATTACATCCAGGGCAAAATCATATTTAATATCATGCTAGTTAAAATATGTAATGCAGTTTCCCAAAATAAATAGAGCCTGTATCTACAGGAAATTCTGAATTAAGGCTTTCTCTCAATCTCAGAAATCAGTTTCTCTTTTATACATAAAATTCAATATTAGTATGAAAAGAAAAATTACATAGCAGCCACAACTGAGACTGTATAAATTCTGTATTCTACTTTTCGGTGCAATGCATGCTTATAGTTACATGATTATGCTTAATCTTTCCTGAAGAAATATAGTCTTAACAATTATATTCTTACAGAGCCTTTAAAAGTTATGTATATAAAAATACTAAAAATAATTACCCAAAGAAATGTCTATATCCAAATAATCCCATAATAGAAAATAAAGTACAAAATGGATGGTGAAATCACAAGACTTTAATAAATATTAAAAACCACAATGATAATTTATATTTGTTCTTTTAAATGTAACAAGAACTTTATTTTTGACAAGATGGATGGCATTTTAAAAATCATTCCTCATCTATCCATAATGAACCCTCTACTTCTGAGATTCAGGATGAATATTACTGTGAATTTAAACAGGAGCCAAATCAATGCAAAAAATTGCATCTTTGCAAATCCCATGCCAAAAGAATCTCTCAAATATTTTTTGGGAGGCATCTGGCAACGGAAGTAAATAAATACTAAATACCTATTGCTGAATCTCATTCCATTGGGATGAGGTTATAAGCCTCACACAGGCAACATGGGTGATGTGCTTTTAGCAGACACTGCTCAATATCTGGCTGTCCTTTTAAGGGGTTAGCTAAGTGACGGGAAGGACTGAGAAGCAAAGCTTGGACAGGAGGCAGAAGCTCTGAGGAGACCTTGTAGGAGACACTTCCAGGAAACCCACTGAAGAGCAAATGCTATAAAGTGTTATTAATAAAGTGCAAGGAGCTGCCAGATAGAGCTGGAAGAGTCATCACAGAGTAGGATCAAGAAAGCTTGAAACTGGAGGGCCAAGAGGAGGGAGCAAGCAGGAGCATGAAGGAAGAAAGGACAGGCTGTAATAGCTCAACAGAATATTAGAGCCATGCTCAGCCTTTACACGAATCAGTCCGTCAAAAATGGTCTACGGTCCAGTAGCCAGACAAGTTCTTGTCTCCTCCCAGGAGTGAGAAGTGGCTCTCAAACCTGAGCAACTGTGATGGATAACTGGAAAAGTACTTAGGGACATGTACTGTTCATCAGAAAAATCACAGTCCAGGACTACTATATGCAGATAGTAGACACTACTATCTGCAAACTGGCAATTGTTCGAAGAATTGAGGAATCCCTGAAGTGGGAGTTGGAGGGTGATCCATTACATCAAACTGCAGCAAGAAGATAACATTTAAGATTATACACTCTTAAACTAGAATTCAAGTGCAAGCTAGTTTAGAGAAAAAAAAAAACAAACAAAACCAAACACCAAAAACTACACCTATTTTCAAACAGTTCTGTTTTTTAATCCATATGAGCAAATCTATTCACTATTTTGCCCATTTTTAATTGGATCATCACTAGCAGGTAGTAGGAAACGCAGAAAATTTTATCATAAGCTCTGTGTATAAAACTCTGATTTCATGCACATTTTTTTCCTATGCAGGCTTAGGAGTTACTACTGCTTCAGAAATTAAGGTTTAGAGAATGATGAAACATTTGGATGTGTGTACAGTCTATTGACAAAGGCAGAAAGTAACCTATTTTAATAATTTTTCCTGAAGACTTGAAATTTAAAGCAATATTGTAAAGAAAGGGCTCAAATTAAAATGAACACAGAGTGGAGTAACGCATAGTTGTAAAAAACCCCAGGCTTTAACCATGCCTCTTACGGCTGATTTCCTTAATAGCAGGGATAAGTGCATTATTCCATAGTAACTCATTATGTTTTCTACCTCCCTCTGTTCTTCTGTATCGTGAGTGTCATTAGTTATGTTCTTTTGTGCCGTTAGACACTGAAATACACAGGGGGCAGGAGGTTGTTAATTGCCCGGCTGATATTCTGGCTATCGTGTGAGGAAACAAAGTAAGTTGCTAGAAGGGAGACTGTCACAGAAATACAAAGAGAGGCTGCTGGATATTTGTAAATCTCACCTGTGATGAGAATTCATCAGAAGAAAGAGGGAGAGAGATCCGCCTCCTTGGGACAAGTGCCTTTTAGAAGTTGACTAAGGAGTTGAGAGACCCTTGATCTTCCTCCTTGAAAATGCTGCTAATGGACATGGGCTGTGCTTGTAGCACTCTGAAGGTGTTGCTTTCAGATTAGACTTAAACTACTAGCCCCCAGACAAAGTGTAGATAAAATGTTTTCACTGGTTGGCCTTGTATATTACAGAGCTTTTTCTTTTCCTCGGTTGTCAGAAAGGCAATATTTCACATGATCTTGTTGAGACCTTGAAGTGGCAGAGGCATATGAATCTCAGCTGGGAAAACACCTAAATATGAAGACCATATGGGCACCAGTCTAGTTTGTGATTTTAAAAGAGTTTTCTCCTAATAGCCAAGAGAGAGATGTGACTTTACCCCTCCTTTAATAAAGACGAAGGAATAGAGTGCAAGGTTATTTTTTTCCTTAGCAAAGGAAAAAATAAAAGACAGAAAATGTAAGAATCTTTGAAATATCACACAACTGATAGTGACATTGCTGTTGTGCTGGCTCCCAGACCAAGTAAGGTTCTGCATTGGCTTTATCAAGGTGAGTTCCCTGAAGAGTGGAAGAGAAATAATAGGCCAGGTCATCTATATTATCTAGCTTTGGACATAATAAAAGAGCATCAGCAAATTTTGCTTACATAGATTTCATGGGAGTGCTTTGAGTTTAGTGTTATACCTTTTGGACACGTCTTTAGAAGATGACAGTTATGTCTCTTTGTCTGAAGGATAAAATAGGTTGACTCTATAGGGAGCACTTGGCTGTACATATTGCTGATGTTGGCAATGTAGGGTGCACTGAAATGCACAGCACTCTGAAGCACACCTCACTCCCTTTAAAGACTGGATCTGCAGTCTTTAAGCTGCAAGCCTTACAGGGGGAAGGAAGATGTATATCTGGGATATGACCTGGGGAACAGCTTGATGGAGATTTTGGCTGATGAAGAGCTGTCCATACTACCAGAACCCATGGCTAGTCTACTGATAGACTAGAGAGGACTACAGACTGAGCAAGGCTGGGATATGCCATCTGTGGCAGATGGCTATGATACCTGAAAACAGCCCTGAAAAGGTTAGAAATAAACTGAACTGCCAGAGGTGGTTTTGGGTGCGATTCATCATCTACACTGGCATCAAAACAACATAGAACTAAATTTGGGGTTCATGAAGAAAACACAATAGAGTTAGTAAGCTGATAAAGGTGGAGGAAAACACTGTGAAAGGAAAGATCTCCCCATACAAAGCACAACTAGTTTTATTAAGACTATGAATGTTGGCCATTATTTATTTATGCCTATAATTTGCTAAAGGGTAAATCTGGACCGGACAAGGACTTCATGTTACCATCAGTGGAATGTTAATTGAAATATTTTGTTTTGCTTCTGGTTGCTGTCTGGATGATGTGACAGAGAGCTGTAGGCTTGTGCCAGGATGTTTGATGGGCTATTGAATCAGCTCAACATTACAAGGCAGCATCATCCCAGCCTTCTTAAATCTTTCCTCCTCCTTCAGTACTTCCTGCTACATTTGTCTGAATCTACTCTTGCTCAAGGTATTGACACAGAAAAGCAGGTTTTGCCAAGGTTATTTCCTTATGCCTCATAAATTCCAAATGCTCTACGTGTCATGGTCTTTAGGTGAGTTTCCTTTTGGTTTAAAGAGGAAAAAAAAAACATTTCAATAGTAATATCTTTCCTCCTTGTTTTGTGTGGCATTAATTTCCTTCCCAGAGTAAATCTTTTCACTAACAGATCTGTCCCACGTAACCATCCTCAAAACTGTTGAAGACAATGAATCTTAAAGGACTCAGTACCTCCTGCTGTATTTGGCATCTGCATGTCTAAGTAGAGAGTCCAGGAATTTCTCAAGGAAAGGAATTTTATTTGGAAACTGCCCAATCACAGAGAAAGGACACCCTAGTATCAGAAAACCAGCCCTGCCTGCCCCAGAATCATTACTGCCATAGCTGACCTCTTTGGGAAGGAGTTCGTTCCCATTTTAAATCTTGTCTTGCCCAATTCTGCTGTAGCCCAGCTAATTGTACGATGAGCTCAATTAAGATATGACAGGACTCCAGTTCAGAGATCTTTGGCTGGCAAAAAAAAAGAGTTTTCATCCAGGTCTAGATTACAGTCCACATGAATGGACCTCGAAACCTACTACTGCTCCGGGTGCTCAGTGAATGTTGTTACAAGTTCTGCAAACTTCATCCACAAGCAGCATCACACATTGGTATCCATGGTCCCTTTAATATCAAAATTTTCTCTTAAGGGACTGCTGGAAAACACTTCCCTTCCTTCCACTTCCACTCTTGCAGTCTTGCAAGGTGAGACTCTACTAATCAGTCACATCAGCTGTTGGTGTAAGTGTAGTCATATTCACCTTTAATATACTGATCCTACTGGGGATCTGACTTCCAAGTGTATTTGGATACTAGAGTTTTCTGCTGGAAACAGTGACTTCTGGCAGTGGAAAGTACAAATCTAACAGCTATCAGACTGTCCTTGACCTGGAACTAGCTTTTTTGAACTGAGGGACTGTCATCAGTACTCAAAATGATGATGACTGTCTGTCATCAGTACTCAAAATATTGGATTTTGCTGATGGGAAGACCATGATAAGAAAGGGAAGTAGGTGTAGGGAGGGTGCACACGTAAAGACATGTTCCTGTGAGCAAGGCGTGAGGCATGTGCACACCTTGACTGATATCCAGCCTCAAATTAAACCAATGATAAAGCTAACTCTGTTTTCAGCAGGATAGAGTTTTCATGTGTGCTTGTTATATATAGTCCATCTCAGTCTTCACTACATATTTTATTGCTCATTTTATGTTGAGAGAATATGTGGCCAAGCTCTGTATCCATGTTTTTCAGCTTAGTTGCACAGACTCTAGAAAAATCATTTTTGTAAAAATGTAAAGGTATATGAGGAGTCAACATATCATAGGAAAGAGATTATAAAATTGCATATTTAATATTACAGTTTAGTCATCAATCAGATTAATTTCTGCCATGTTTTTACCTATTAAAAAACTGACACAATTCTGTTTAATACTGATCAAAAGATCATACTCTGCAACAAATATCAATGTGTGGACTGGAATCTGTAAATAGGATTGAGAGGACTGTGATTCTGAAAATCCTCTGCGTAAGAGTGAGATTGTTCCCTTGGCAGTGAACATTGCTAGCTGGAGTATGAGAAGGTTCAGACACAGGAAATTTCAGAACTTACTCAATACACTAAAAGCAAAAGTTTCCAGAGAGCAATGACAACTTTTGAAGATTAGAACTAGTTTTGGGTCTTGATGCCAAACAGTTTAGTAAATTTTTGAGAGATATTGTTAATTCTGAGCCCTAAGACATTTCTTATGGCATTTTCATTGAAACCAATGAAGTGTTACAGAGCGTGACCAGCCACTCAGATCTAATGCTGCAGATAAAAAATTGGGCTACAGAAATATGGGAAACAAGGAAGGACCTTACTCTTTCTTTAAGTGGAGTGTTCATGGGCTGTCCATTTTTGTATTCCTGGTGAGAAGAGGAAACCACAGCAAAGTAGGCCATCAGGAAAGCAGTTGACCCCTTCACAGTTAGACAGGATTTTCCTCAAAAGGTCTTAGCCAGCAGCTAAATTTGGACAGTTCAACATCTATACAGGTCAGCAAGTGATGGGTCTGGTTGGGGAAGGCAATAAGCAGCAACACGCGAAAAGAAGGACAATCTGAATTATTATTCATCTAACATGGGTAGAAGGTAGTGGAGCAGAGAGCAAAAGGACCCACCAGAGATTGTTTCTCTGTGTTGTTCGGTTTCTCTTCTTTTTTTGCTCTTTCTCAAATAATGTGCTCTTTGAATAAGCCTGTTTGATTCACTGCTTTTGAGCAGGGAATATATTGCTCACTAACTGTTCTGACAGCTTGATTTGATTTCTCTCTTATTTTGGATGGTGTCTCATGATGATGTTAAAAGTGGACGTCTAGATGCAGAACCTGGTCCTTGTTGCTGTCAGTCATGGCTTGGCAAAAGCTTTACCCAAGGAAGTGGTATATATTAAATTAAGTTATCTCCAATGTGTCAGCCAGCTACACTAAATGTTCCGTTAGAAATCCATCCAGTATCTTTAATTCCAAGGAGTCTGTTACAAACACATCCTAATACATAGGAAAGCATTCACCTACTGTAATGAAGTCATCTCTAGGGTGCAACACGAGAGCTGTAACCATTTGAAGCTGCAGGAGGAGGTAATATATCAGTAGCACACAGCTGATTCCTCTCATTTTCTACACAATACCATGCCAAAATTTCTACAGCTAAGCAAATATCAGACAACACTGTATGGCACCTCCTTCACGTGGGTGGCAACAAGCAGCATAGCATAAGGGTTATTATAAATATTATGAATCTATTTGAAAAAGAAGTCTCTTGCATTAATGTTTTGAAGCATATCAAGTTAATATGAGTATTAAGGTTTTGTCAAATACCTTTCCAGAATTCTGAAAAAGAATCAAGAAATTACTTTTTCTCATTTTTTAGCATTTGTCATACAATTAGTTCTGCAGGCAGTTAACTAGAAATATCCCTGTAAAGATGGACAGGTTTGAGTGAAGAATTTGTGGAAGCAGAGTTTGCAATTAAAGGCATGTGAAATCCTGTGTTGATTTCACAGATGCTTTCTCCAGTGGTCCCACTGGACTGGCTCAGTTCACAAGGTTTGCATCTTCATCTGCAGGCTTCAAGCAGCCTCACTAAAAATCAATTTAAATAAGTGCATTTTTTCCTTAACCTGCTATAGTTAACACATACTCTCAAAAGCACAATTCTATATTTTACTTACAAGGACCTCTACGTTTTATCCTCGGCCTTTTAATCCCCTCTCCTCAGCTCTTGTCACAGCTGAGATTTTCCCACATATGACTGTCAGTCCCATCCCCACATGGCACTGCGCTGTGGGGAGGACTACTAGACTTCATCTATAGCCCCAGAGCTACCTCTTATGCTTCCCCTTTCCCTGTAGAAAAAGCATGGATGGATCCTTCTGCAGAACTTCCTAAGTTATCAGTCTTTAAAATCTCCCTCTGAGGTGGACCTATTACTTTGGGGTAGTTCTCTGGTTCTCCACTGTCCTAGAGTCAGGTAAAATGGCCAGTGAATCTCCACTTTTCTGTTAAAAAACTGTAACTTAAAGTGTCCCAAACATCGACATTTATGTAAAGTTAAAGCAAATGTACAGTCAGTGATAAAAATTGGTAATAGTATAACTCAAATCATGGCACTGTCTTTCATGCACTTTGTGTAAATAAGTGCTGGGTTAGGGAAAGGAGGGAAAAATGGTATTAGGCAGAACTGGTTCAGAACATATTTCTTGATTAACACTCACGTGTAAGTAGCATTTAGGTAAAACAGTCACTTGCCCTTTAAAAGCAACATGCTCTCATTTAATACATTTATCAGCAATACTGAAGTGCAGTGTGTTTGCTGGAAGCCATGAAAACAGCCCCAGCTCTGAACTGAATGGCTGCTTTTGTTTCCTTTAGAACCAGAAGGATTTTCCTTATCCAGGGAAAGAAAGAAGTCTTTTCAGAGAACAAGACTTTGTGCCAGGTTCTCCGACAGGCATTGTGGGGTGTTTTGAACGACCTGGGGAGGCCACCAGCAAGCCTAGCAGGCAGCATGGGCTGAGGAGATGGAGCATCTCTCTGCAGCTCCTGGTGCTGGCATCGGTCCTGTCACGCCAGGCAAACACACCGTGTGCAATGGGTTGTCACCTCAGGGGATGCAGCATCCTCTTTTCTTACCCACCCCTCCGTTCACTTTTACCACCTGTTCTAAACATCTCTGGCAGTCGTAGTTTAACACCTCTGCCCTAGTAAAGTCCTGTTCTGCAGGCAAGAGAAGCAAATCTGAACTCTCTCCTGAGTACAACACCACTGCTTATTAATCAACCAGACAGTTCACAGCTGAGAGACAACAGGGCATCCCTCTCTGGATGGGATGCTGCTTCCAGGGAACTCACTTCCACTATCCTCACTCATGAAATCTAGGAAACAGGATATTGGGAAACAAATTCAGCACAGATGTATAACACATGAAGGTCTGTTGACTTCAGGGTATATTTGTGTTGCATTTAGCTTCAGCCATGTAAACTATAGACTGTCTTTCCTCCCCTCCCCACTGCCACTCTGATGTAGATGTCAGTAGACATACACCATGCCACCTAATTCAGATTTCATAGAATCATAGAATCATAGAATGGTTAGGGTTGGAAGGGACCTTCAAAGGTCATCTAGTCCAACCCCCCTGCAAGGAGCAGGGACATCCCCCACTAGATCAGGTTGCTCAGAGCCTCATCCAGCCTGGCCTTGAATGTTTCCAGGGATGGGGCATCTACCACCTCTCTGGGCAACCTGT
>JAAGAY010147201.1:0-10449 GCA_011801015.1 Ardeotis arabs | reverse complement strand
TGGGTTATTTTGGGATGTTGAGATGGGATTGACGATGAAACAGAACAGTCAGCCCTAATTATACACTACCCTGATACAACCCCGTCAAAAATCCGGTATGTGCTTAATATTGTATTGCTTAAAGATTTCATCTTCACAGCTGAAGCAAAATGCTTCGTATAGGTGGGTGTTTTAGCCAGACAGAAGATAAAATATTAATCTTGATTAACTGAAAGTAAACAGATATTCTCTGATGCCAGTGTCGCTAAAAACTCTATTAATAACTGTATATATTAGGATCAATGAAATTTATTCTCTCAGGAAATCTGAGCTATTGTGAGTTTACAGGCAAAGTAAGCTGGCAGATGTGGAAACCAGTACATAAATATGTGATTCTATGATTCTATGCTTGCCTCATCTGAGTAGAATCAATCCACAAAAATATTGCAATTTCAACAATTTTCAATGTAAAAGCTTTCTTTAGTTCAAGTTGGAAACTCATACATTTCAGAAATGAGTGAGATGAAGAGGGAAAAGCATCAAAATTTACCATTTTCAGTGGATGCTTCTGACATATTACATTGAAAATTATTCAAGGAGTTTTTCTTTCATTTCAATGGGATAAGCAAATACATTTTGAAACCTCACAAGTTAGTATAACATTCAACAGTTTTTTTTATAGATCTAATGACAAAGCCACTATAAAACTGAAGTATATGCTAACTACAGATGAACAAGAGAAAATACATCCACACCTAATAATTCCATATGAACCAGAATAGTTTCCTGTCAGAGCAGTAATAGACTGAATGCATATGGTTTACAGAAGTTAATCAAGCGAAAGCAAGATCTTTCAAAAGGGCAGCTGATACCTTTCCTTAGTTAATATAATATTTCCTCAATGAAATTGTTAGAGAGAAGAAGCAGCAGCATTAAATACATCTAATCAAAATCAGATACTATGCTCCAAAAGAGAATCCCAGGAGACCAGCACTCCTGGGATTAACTGCTTTACTACAGCCTGTGAATCTTTTTTTCTGTCCCTGACTCTTTTTGACGAGATTCTGATTTTGGAGATTAGATGTTGTTTTGTTTCTAATCTTCCCTACTTCTGCAGCCTGTTTCTGAAGGCCTGTCAAACTCACCTCATTTGTTAGTGTCTACTCTGTCTCTTCACACTGCACTTTACCAACTTTTCTTTCTCCAGAAAGAGAAAGTTGTGATATTGTATGTAAAGTGTCATGTGTGTATGTGATATTAGTTGGCTATTTTTCCCCTGTGCTCTGTCTCATTCCAAAGTTCACTTATTCAGCAGTCTTCGCCTGTCACAAAATAAGAAAGCAGTAAGTAGGTGGCACTTCATAGGAATAATGTGCCAGCACGAGGTTTTAAAATGTAGGTGTTGAAAATGCTCCTTAAAGAGAAAAGAGTCATAGAAGATATAATAGGTCAGAAGTAAAATACTCCCCTCCTTTCACATCTTTTTTTTTTAAAGAATAGTTTAATATGTTTGGAACCATTTAATGTTATATTGTGCTTTTTGACATGTTACAATTCTATGTCAATAATGTTCAAAATGTAAATGCCCTGAATTTGTATATATACAGAACAGGTCTCCCAAATAACTTTTGACAGCCAGCACATACATTTTTATTAGGAGATGCTGTCAGATTTTTTTCTTTTTTATTTTATTTTGATACAAAGAAAGTGTAAACAACAATATGAAATGCTTTTGCCTACTAGAGGTGAAAATGAAAGACACCAAAGATGTGCTCACATTTCCTCCTATGCTAATATTTTGTTTCAACTCCAAATAAATAGACAGTTTCCATATAATATACCTGACATGTTTATTACAGCCTTCTGCAAGAACAATTTCCTTCCTGATGTATTCTTTCACAGATTGTATTACTAAAAAGGGAAGAGGACTAGGGAAGAGGGAATCATGATCAGATCTTTAACTGATAGAAAAGGGTAACTTATACAAAAGATTTTTAGGAATATACACAATATTTTCACAGTTATTCTAAGCAGCAAGATGTATATGAAGATGTTATAAATTCTGTTCACAGTAATATACTCCTTATGGCAGACTTCCTACCATAAAGGTCCAGACAACTGCCTCTGGATGAGATAAGGCCAGGGAAATAATACTTGGCCCACTATAAGACAACACTTTACACATGACACCAAATCCAGATCCACAGTAGGCTAAAGCTTCATCAGTTAAGCTTTTATGGTTGTTTTCACCAAACATAGATCCTTATTCTGAGACTGACTGCCACATAAAGGTCAAAAGACAGGTATGGAAAATTCCCTCAATTACATGCTCTCAAAAGTCAAATTGCACTGCAAGACTAAGATTCAAACCCTTCAAAGAAAAGGAAAAAAAAACCAAACCAAAACAAAAAAAAAAACCAACCCCTGCTCCTTATTCATTCATTCATATACCAATGATTATCAACAACACTTCCTAAGAGTATTTTTAATATATGGCAAACCAACATTTACCTTCATGGTCTCTATGCTATTCACACTTCAGTGCTAATGTAAAGACCACACCAGATGAAAGTACCAGGCTTCCCAGAACAAGCATACAGTTTTCACATCATTGTCAAGTACAGATAATTGATAGAGGTATGATATTTCACTTTTCTACCATCCACAATGAACTATCTAAGTGCCATGCGATCCAGAATCAAATAATCTATTTTGATGCTTTCATGTGTAGGATATCCCAAATTGCATTTATGTTTCATTAAATACATATATTAAGAATTACTGGAATTTGCTAGATATCACAGTTCATGAAGGAAAAAAAAAATATGATCAGCTCTAATATTCTGTGAGATATCTATCTCTAGTTATTTTCAGACAGGTAAAGTTATAATGCTAAAATGAAATACGTGCATGTGTTTACATTTGCTACTATGTATTTTATGTGTACCAGAGAAGTTAGTTTACCTTAAGATTAAAAAAACCCAACAAACTGTAGTTTCCATATATTTTGCTACAGTGTCTGTAGATATGTTACAGATTTACAGTCTTGATTCTGCAACAAAACAAGGAATTACAGTCTGATCTCTCCTATATACATCAGTTTTCCACTGCTAGCAGTTATTCTGTCATCAGTAATTAAACCTAATTCGTTGTAATATAGATTGGAGGAAATAGTGTATCCAGACTGGAATATAGATATTGGTCTCTGTGTTTAGATACAGAAATACGATTGCGAGAGTCTAGGTTTTTTCCCCTCTGTCTTTTGGATAAGTAATCAGCTCTGCCTCCCCTCTAATGCACACACAGTGTTCTGCTCTCCCTCTGCAGTCAGCAATATGGGATCGAGCTCCTCTGCTGCACAGCTCCAAGAAAGCCAGGTGGGAAGTGATTAGCATGAGCTGGATAAGGCTGTGAGCAAAAACTTGGCTGGAATGCTTTACTCATACACTCTGATTCTTGCCTCTGCATGATACTTGGTTTCATTTTTCTCCAACCTTAGTTCTAACAGAAAACAGCTTGGTGTTATGTCCTCAAGCCCTCTTGTCTCAGGAAAAGGGACTCGTTTTTATCAGAGGCTTATGGCACTGAAATCCATTATCTCATTTTCTCTTTTGAATGCTTCCAAAATTCTATGCTTCTATGATTCTATGATAAGAGGTCCCATTACACGAATGCTCAGTCCGAGTTAGAGCAAGTAGGATATTCTCTTATTCTCTTAATTATTCTCTTAAGAATAGCTTCCTAACTTCCAGGCTATGATAACTGTCAGCTGGTAACAGATGGAGCTTGTAGCTCTAACACATTGCATAGAGCTAGAAGCTTTTCTGATTTGAAATTGGGGAGGGAAAAATCACTAGAGGAAAAATGCACTTACAAAACAGAAGAAAAAAGAAAATCAGCATGATGTAAGACTGTGAGGGAGCTAAACTGCCCTGGATGAGTGAGAATCTAAAAAGATTTTTTTTCCCCCTGTATTTTCACTAATGCCTAGTATTTTGCTAGGCAACTTCCTAGCAGTTTGTAATTTTCACCTTCTGAGCAACAAATGGGTTTTTTTTTGCAAAATAAAATATCATTTTTCCTTTTCAAGCAGGGAGTTTTTACTAGTTTAAGAGATATATCCTCCAGAGAACAAATAAAACCATGGCCTTACAGGTGCAAGTGATTTTATTTGCAACAGAACTGCACTAAGGCTATTATTTCATAAATTTTGTATTAAAAAATCAATGAACTAAGGAATTATGAGAAGATTAGAGCCATTTTAAGTATCAGTGGGCATCTACACAGAAATATGAAGATTTTCATTGATACAGCATTCAGAAACATCTATAGGTTCAACAGCATTCAGAAACATCTATAGGTTCAACTTACTTAAAAAAAAAAGAAATTTGATCTTGAGTAACAGCAAGCAAATCAAAATGTTCCAATGACAGCAAAAAAAAAGCTTGCTGAGGTCAACTTTCAAATAAATAAGAAAATGTTACCCACTTATTAATTCTAAATAAAACCATGGATCCCTTTGAATATAAATTTTAAATCTTCTTTTTAAAAGACTTATAGCAATTATAGTTAATTAAATTAGGAAATCAAATACTATAAGAGACAATGGCTCATATGTGGGAGGGTGGTATTACCATTTCTCAGTAGGCTATTAACACTTTTTCATTTCAGGTTTTATGTCTAACATAGAATTAGATTTCAGCAGTTATTTTACATTACATACAGAAATAATCACAATGAATATGTTTCGTTTTCTTTTTTTTTTTTTTGCTTTTCAAGTTTTACTTTGAGATGGTGATCAGTTTTAGATTTTGACTAGTTTTGAGAAAGTTTATTTTTAAATTACTTAAATAGATAATTTGTATAGTGGAAAATAGTGACAAGAGATGGAAATATGAGTATGATTTAGAGCAGAACTCTTTCTATACTTTTGTATTTTGTAAATAACTTCAGTTTCGTGAGTATCAGGAGTCCATTAGACTTAAGACCAAGAGCAAAGTGGCATAATACATTTTGATATATCTCATTTGTAAACAAAGAAATTCATTAAATCTCTTTAGTTTTTTTTCTTTCTATTTTATGATCTATTTCAATTAGACAATGCAGTGCGTTACCTGTAAAAAACATGTTTTAAAACTGCAGACTGTTAATCTACTCTGAAAGCAAATCTATTCAAGGGAAACTGCATTTTACTTCACCATAAGGTTCCTTTCTCCTCTTCTACAAAGAAAGAGTAGCAGCAAAGAATTAAGTTCCTGAAAGTGAAAGATTTCATGAAATTGATTTGAGAATACAAATGCAGTATGGGAACTTAACTTATACTTTAAGGATATTTACTTAAAGATGGACAGCTTAGCCATTATTTTAGTGGAAAAGAATTATGTGGGGACTGCTTCCTAGAACTGAAATTTGATATGATCAACAAATTCTATCAAAATTATCTGTTGGAATATACCACGGGGACCTAAATCATAGAATCATAGAATCATGGAATGGTTAGAGTTGGAAGGGACCTTCAAAGGTCATCTAGTCCAACCCCCCTGCAAGGAGCAGGGACATCCCTGACTAGATCAGGCTGCTCAGAGCCTCATCCAGTCTGATGGATGCAGCCTTGAATGTTTCCAGGGATGGGGCATCCACCACCTCTCTGGGCAACCTGTTCCAGTGTTCTACAACCCTCATTGTAAAAAAAATTTTTTCCTAATATCCAATCTAAATCTACCCCCCTCTATTTTAAAACCATTACCCCTTGTCCTATCACAACAGGCCCTACTGAACAGCCTCTCCCCATCTTTCTTGTAGGCCCCCTTGAGGTACTGGAAGACCGCTATCAGGTCTCCCCGGAGCCTCCTCTTCTCCAGGCTGAACAGCCCCAGCTCTCAGCCTGCCCTCATAGGAAAGGTGCTCCAGCCCTCTTATCATCTTCATGGCCCTCCTCTGGACCTTCTCCAGCTGGTCCATGTCCTTCTTATGTTGGGGGCTCCAGAACTGGACACAGTACTCCAGGTGGGGTCTCACCAGGGCAGAGTAGAGGGGCAGAATCACCTCCCTCAACCTGCTGGCCACGCTCCTCTTGATGCAGCCCAGGATGCAGTTGGCCTTCTGGGCCGCAAGGGTGCATTGCCGGCTCATGTTGAGCTTCTCGTCCACCAGCACTCCCAAGTCCTTCTCCTCAGGGCTGCTCTCCATCCATTCTCTGCCCAGCCTGTATTTGTGCCTGGGATTGCTATGACCCAGGTGCAGGACCTTGCACTTGGCCTGGTTGAACTTCATGAGGCTGGCACGGGCCCACCTCTCCAGCCTGTCCAGGTCCCTCTGGATGGCATCCCTCCCTTCCAGCGTGTCAACAGAACCACACAGCTTGGTGTCATCAGCGAATTTGCTGAGGGTGCACTCTGTCCCACTGTCCATGTCGCCGACAAAGATGTTGAACAGGGCCGGGCCCAACGTGGACCCCTGAGGGACGCCACTCATGACCGGTCTTCACTTGCACATCGAGCCGTTAACCACCACTCTCTGAGTGTGGCCATCCAGCCAATTCCTTATCCACCGAGTGGTCCATCCATCAAACCCATGCCTCTCTAGTTTAGAGAGAAGGATGTTGTGTGGGACAGTGTCAAAAGCTTTGCACAAGTCCAGGTAGATGATATCCGTTGCTCGTCCTTTGTCCACAGATGCTGTCACCCTGTCATAGAAGGCCATCAAATTGGTCAGGCACGATCTGCCCTTGGTGAAGCCGTGTTGGCTGTCACCAACCACCGCCTTGCTCTCCATGTGCCTTAGCATGGTTTCCAGGAGAATCTGCTCCATGACCTTGCCAGGCACAGAGGTGAGGCTGACCGGTCTGTAGTTGCCCGGGTCCTCCTTGTTCCTCTTTTTAAAAATGGGGGTTATGTTCCCTCTCTTCCAGTCATCGGGGACCTCAATGAAAATTATAAACTGATAGCACTAAGCAAACACATTTTCATGTTTTGCTGGTGGGCAGAAGGTTTGACTTGCTGAGCAAGACACCAAAAATCAAGGTGTGAAAGTACAAGCCTTGTGTATTTTTCTGGGAAACTCTCTGGGCATTGTGGAAAACATTGTTTTATAAAATAACGTTGTACTTGCGTCCATTCATTAAATGCACTTGAAATTGCTGATGTAGCTAAATTGTTCAGTTCTTCTCAAGGCATAATGGCCAATAGCTTAATAGCAGTGCAGATTACAGCTATCCATCTACTCAGTAACGAACATGTTTATATGTTTTACAGAGTGAAACCTACCCAGATGTACCAGTGAGAGAAAATGACTATTAATTGGCTTTAGATTTAGACAAAGTAAAAGAGATCAACCTGGGACTGCATGACCAATGAAGCCATTAGCAACGGGTGCCAACCATGAGAGTTAGAAAGCAATAAATAATGGAAATGTTAATGTCTTAGTGGGAACACATTCACGTATGCCCAGCACTGTGAGGAAGGTTGAGTCTTAGGTGGCACTGCTAGGCCACCAGTCAGGACTAGGACACACCTAATGGGTCAAAGGGAGTGTCCTGTGCCCCAGTGCTGGTCACAGGTAGACCAGAGGGGAAGGGGACTGAGGTGGTGGTCATGTGTATTTTCAGGGCTAACTCTGTTCAATGCCATTCTAGTTTTGTAGAGTCCTCACTATTAAAGTGATTAACTGTAAGGTCTGTGAGAAAATACTATTATTTTCATTTACTGCTTCTTGAGTTGAGAAGATTCATATATCAAAAGTAGCTTTTTTGAGAGCTTTTTTTTCCTTTTTAAATTAAAAAAAAATATATATCAAATGCACAACAGAAAGTTAGAGAGACTAATTGACTGCTTTCAGAACAAGTTATTGGTACATCAGGACTGATGTTTTTGTGTTTAGTAAAGTGTTAAGACTGCTGGATGGGAGTAATTGAAAAACTCTGAAGTATCCATGTGGAATAAGGATAGAGCTTTCTTGGATTTTGCATACTTGATATTCTTGTAAGCCCCATTCTTGTCCTTACAGGAAAAAACAGAATGGTAGCACAGTGCATGTGTGCCCACGTATGTGTGCTGAGCTCTTCTTAGGGTTTAGTTTTTGTATCTCATGAATATATATTCTTTCTCAGGTACTTTGAACTTTCTTCTCTCGGGGATATTTAATGATTTTAAGCCCTGGTACTTAACAAAGATCTATGGATCCTTCTTTGTATGTATGGGTTCTGATAACTTCTTTGTATTTGATGTACAATTCATAGCTCTACTGTCTTCTTGAATTAACTATTTAATGAATAAATATCTCAATTTAATATTTTCAGACTTCTAAAATAAATTAGTAACTGAAAAAAAACCTCCCTCTTCTTCTATCCTCATAAAAAATACAAATATTTCCATGTGTTTATTTCTTGAAATTAAAGCAAATATTCAGACAGACTTCAAAGAGAAGCTATGAATGTTGAATTTAAGCTATTTTATATCATAAAAGTTGACGTGGACTATTTAATATCTTCCTTTTCTTGAATTTGATGGTAAAAATCACACTGATTTAATGAGAGTATGATGAAGTCTCCATATAAAGTCTGCAATGAAATTACTTAATAAAAATGACACCTTTGTTAGCTGCAAAACTTAAATATGCCAAATAGAAAGAGCCCAGAATGATCACCCCCTTACAGGTGCAGGTTTTGAGAGAGATTACAGTAGCTGATTTGTTCCAAAGTCTCTCTTCACATTCTTTTTTACTGAAATATTTTTTAGCATTTATTTATCTGGTCATTCTTACAGCAGTACCTGCCTTGTATAAGTTTTCAATTAAGATTATGTACAAAGAGAATATATACCAGTATATAAAATTCCACTAATCATTTCCAAACCATAATAATAATGATTAAGCTATATTTTTCTGAGATAGCACTGAATAGATTTTTTTTAATACATTCTTAGCAAGTAATTCAGTAGCTGCTGGAAAAGAGAGAAAAAAAAAGTTTGCTCTAAATAAATGTAATAGTCTATACAGAATTAGTTGAACTGCGCAAAGTGAGGGCATATGCATTAAAAGCCATGTGTCAGGAATATCTTGCATTATCATTTTATCTATAAAAGATATAATTTTAAAGCCATGTTGTAGTTTAGAGGTTATTTTTAAAACAACTGATTCAGAGAGTAAAATTAACTTATATTTCTATTTGGCTTATAGTGAGATCAGCTTTCTTTTAAATTTATTCAGTAGAATTACATTTTTCCTGTATTTAAGATTTTCTCCTTGAGTCCTGGACATAAATGACTATGTAATGTCATTGCATAAATAAATATTTTTAGTAGCTTTATTCTACATGACTTCCCAAGTACTTTCAAAAAATAAATGCCAAATTTCCATAACTAATTGTCAGAAATTTGGCTTAAGAAGCTTCTTGTCTACACAAATGCACACAGAAATGAAAACATCCACAGATAGGTTTCTCAGCTGTGAGCAAGCCGATACGTCTACAAAGTACCTGTAGAGCTGTGCAGAGATGTGATCTTGGCCCAAACTGTCATATTTCATGCAGTGGAAACGTTTCATTCTCCTTATAGAGGAAGGTTGTGTGGAGATGTCATGGTTTAACCCTAGCTGGCAACTAAGCACCACACAGTCGCTTGCTCACACCACATCTGGTGGGATGAGGGAGAGAATAGGAAGGGTAGAACTAAGAAATCTCATGGTCTGACATGAAAACAGTTTAATAGTTAAAACTTAAAATATTGTTATTGTTATTATAAATCATAATGAAAAGGAAAATAACAAAGAGAGAACAATAAAACCCAAGAAAGACAAGTGATGCAAATGAAAACAATTTCTCACCACCATCTGACTGATGCTCAAGCCCTGATAAGTGGCCTTCTCGCCAGCCTCCTCCCTATTTTATTGCTAAGCATGATGTCATATAGTATGCAATATCAGTTGGGGTTAGCTATCTCAGCTGTGTCCCCTCCCAACTTCTTGTTCGCTCCTAGCCTATTAGCTGGCAGGGCAGTGCGAGAACCATAGAATCATAGAACAGTTAGAGTTGGAAGGGACCTTCAAAGGTCTTCAAGTCCAACCCCCCTGCAAGGAGCAGGGACATCCCCGTCTAGATCAGGTTGCTCAGAGCCTCATCCAACTTGGCCTTGAACATTTGCAGGGATGGGGCATCCACCACCCCCCTGGGCAACCTGTTCCAGTGTTCTACAACTCGCATTGTAAAATATTTTTTCCTAATATCCAATCTAAATCTACCCCCCTCTATTTTAAAACCATTACCCCTAGTCCTATCACAACAGGCCCTACTGAACAGCCTCTCCCCATCTTTCTTGTAGGCCCCCTTGAGGTACTGGAAGACCGCTATCAGGTCTCCCCGGAGCCTCCTCTTCTCCAGGCTGAACAGCCACAACTCTCTCAGCCTGTCCTCATAGGAAAGGTGCTCCAGCCCTCTTATCATCTTTGTGGCCCTCCTCTGGACCTTCTCCCTCTCTC
>JAAGAY010147199.1:0-31283 GCA_011801015.1 Ardeotis arabs | reverse complement strand
CACTTTGCCCATCAGGTCCCTGAAGAGGCCGAAGTCCGCCTTCTTGAAGTCTAGGGCTGAGAGCTTGCCATGTAGTTTCCTCGCTGCCCCGTGGATCTTGAACTCCACTGCGTCATGGTCGCTGCAGCCAAGGCTGTCCTTCAGTTTCACATCCCCCACCAGTCCCTCCCTGCTGGTGAGCACAAGGTCGAGCATGGGACCCCTTCTTGTCGGCTCCTCTATCGCTTGCAGGAGGAAGTTATCGTCCACGCAGTCCAGGAACCTCCTGGACTGCTTGTGCCCTGCCGTGTTGTCTCTCCAACAGATGTCGGGGTGGTTGAAGTCCCCCATGAGGACCAGGGCTTGTGACCGCGAGGCTGCTCCTATCTGGCTATAGAGCGCTTCGTCCGCCCTGTCCTCCTGGCCAGGCGGCCTATAACAGACCCCCACCATAACATCCCCTGTCCGTCCCCGTCCTCTGATCTTGACCCATAAGCTCTCTGTCAGCTCCTCCTCCATCCCCAGGCGGATGTCCACACACTCCAGCCAGTTGCTGACGTAGAGAGCGACACCCCCTCCTCGTCTCCCCTTCCTGTCCTTCCTAAAAAGCCTTTACCCTTCCATGTTGACGCTCCAGTCATACGAGTCATCCCACCACATCTCCGTGATGCCAGCAAGGTCATAGCCCTCCTCGTGTGCACGCATCTCCAGCTCTTCCTGTTTATTTCCCACGCTGCGTGCATTGGTATAGAGACACTTCAGCTGGTCCCTGAGCAAAGCCGACTGGAGCAACAGGCGTACTTTTGTACCGCAGTTTAAGTTCATTTGCACTTACCTGCGATCCTTCCCCAGCTTCTGGGCACTTGGTGCTGGCACTGGCGCCATGCTGACAGCAGTGGGCTGAACTGTGCTCCCCCTCCCCCAGCAACACTAGTTTAAAGCCCTCCAGATGAGTCTGGCAAGTCTTCGACCAAGCACACTCTTCCCCTTCTCGGTTAGGTGCACGCCATCCGCCCCTAGCAGCCCGGGCTTCTGAAAGCACACCCTGTGGTCGAGATACCCAAAGCCCTGGCTGTAGCACCACTCCCTGAGCCATGAGTTGACCTGCTGGATACGTCTGGCCCTTTCAGGTCCCTGCCCTTTGACCAGGAGGATTGACGAATATACCACCTGTGCCCCACAGTCTTTGACTGTAGAACCCAGGGCCCTGAAATCCCTTTTGATGTTTCTCAGGCTGCTGCCGGCTGTGTCGCTGGCTCCCACATGAAACACCAGTAGCGGGTAGTAGTCTGTGGGCCGTATGAGGCTAGGTATTCTCTCGGCGACATCTCTGATACGAGCCCCCGGGAGACAGCATACTTCCCGACAGAGCGTGTCGGGGTGACAGATGGGTGCCTCTGTACCTCTCAGGAGGGAGTCACCCACTACTACCACTCGTCTCTTTTTCTTGGTAGCACTGGTTATCATGCGAGCCGGTCGGGCTACCTCGCACGGCTCCAGTGCCTCCCCTGAGGTGCTGGGTCTTACCTCTTCAGTCTGCAGAGCAGCAAAGCGGTTCTGCAGGGGCACCTCAGGGTTCTGGAGAAGCTGCTTCTTCCTCCTGTTGCACCTTGTCCTTGCTGTTTTCCATTCATTGGCATCTTCTGCCTGCTTGCTTTCGTCGTGTGTCAGAGGGGGGGGGGTTTGATTGACTGGATGCTGCTCTTCCGGTGCAGACTGAGCCTGGAACCAAGCATCCAGCTCCCTCTCCACCTCCCTGATGTCCCGCAGCCTCCTGACCACCTCCTGCAGCTCAGCCACCTGATATATCACAATTTTTTTTTTTATTGTTCTAATAATTATAAACAAGACCAACACAAAACAACACATTGTTGATTAGTTTATTACTACTCAGCTTATTATTAGGGCGCCATAATGATTTCTATAAGTTTATAGCCAACTACTGTGCACAATCTTGCACAGACCTTGACAGGCTGGAGAGATGAGCCCATGAGAACCTCATGAAGTTCAACAAGGCCAAGTGCAAGGTCCTGCACATGGGTCAGGGCAATCCCAAGAATAAATACAGGCTGGATAAAGAATGGATTGAGAGCAGCCCTGAGGAGAAGGACTTGGGTGTGTTGGTGGAGGGGAAGCTCAATGTGAGCCAACAATGTGTGCTCACAGCTGAGAAAGCCAACTACATCCTGGGCTGCATCAAAAAAAACCGTGGCTAGGAGGTCAAGGGAGGTAATTCTGCCCCTCTACTCCACTTTCGTGACACCCCCACCTGGAGTACTGCGTCCAGTTCTGGAGTCCACAACATAAGTAGGACGTGGACCTGTTGGATTGAGTCCAGAGAAGGGCCATGAAGATGATCAGAGGGCTGGAGCACCTCTCCTATGAGGACAGGCTGAGAGAGTTGGAGCTGTTCAGCCTGGAGAAGAGAAGGCTCCAGGGAGACCTTATAGTGGTCTTCCAGTACCTAAAGGGAGCTTATGAAAAAAGACAGAAACTCTTTAACAGTGCATGTTTTGGTAGGACAAGGGGCACCAGCTTTAAACTAGAAGGAGGATAGATTCAGACTAGATATAAGGAAGAAATATTTTACAATGAGAATGGTGAAATAGAGGAACAGGTTGCCTAGAGAAGTGGTAGATGCCCCATCCCTGAAAACATTCAAGACCAGGTTGGACGGAGCTCTGAGCAACCTGATCTAGCTGAAGATGCCCTTGCTCCTTGCGGGGCAGCAGGTGGGGGAGGGGCGTGGAGGGGCGTCTTGGACTAGACAATCCTTAAAGGTCCCAGGTTACCTGCCTCCGCTTCCACCCTCTGTAGGCTTTCATACACAAATAATTCTCAAGTAAAGATAATGTACATAAATGCTTATTTTGTAACTAAAAGACTTATTGTATATATGTCTGAAGACCTGTACTATTTGATTAGACATACATGTCTAAAGGAAATACTGCACTGTTGGGTTTTTTCGCTCTATGATTTAAAATATTTAGTTTTATTTTTAATATATTTTAGTAATGAGTAACTCATATCTGAAATTTTTCTATTGCATAGGAATAGAATTTCAACGCATTTTGTGAAGAAGTATTTTTGTACACAAGAGTGCACAAAATGAATTTGCAAGAGAGGTAAATTTAGGGCTTGTTGACTTGGACATAGGTTGTGTAAAATCCTAAACACAAAAATTATAATATAAATATTAACTACAAAATTATTTCTCAGAGATTGCAGGAGAGATTAGCAAAACATAAGGAAAAATAAAAGGTTAGAATATTTTCTTTGCTTTAAAAAATTGTATTACAAATTATCCTATTTGTTGCCTTTTAATTTTTTTCTTGTATAGCCTGTAGATGGCAGTCTTGTACCATTCATGAAATTATATGCATAGCTCTTTACGTGTATAAATACATATGCACACAGGAAAAAAATATAAAGTATTAGGAAGGTGAGAAGGAGTTTATGAGGGTCTTTATTTTATTTTCCACATCATGACATGTTAATTGTACAAAGTGAGAAGCTTCTGTAAATCTGATGTAAATCTTTCTATGGTTCTGCATTTTATATATTTGTGGAAACTAATTTCACTGTCACAATGACAATAACACAAATAATTATCTCTAAAATATTGCTGGTATCTCTAGTAGAAAATAAATATCACTGTGAGTGATAGGATACTGTCATACTTCACTAGACTGAATGAGTATAGACAATTTCAGAATTGGACATCATAGGAGTAATGTGGAATTTTTCCTTAATGTGTATTTCTAAAATTATGATGGCAAGAAACGTTGCACTTAGGAATATAAAAGCCCTAAACATCAAGTAAATTTTATTTGAATTACAGTGGAGCACTTGGGTTTAATCTGTGAAACACAGATCTGATATTTGTGCACCAGAAAAACAATCACACACACAAAAGCCCACAACAACAAATCAATCAACCAAAAAAAGCTACCTCAAAAGGCTTCCGACAGCAATATCAGGAAAGTAGAATTACAGGAAAGTATTTTCTCAGCTTACACAGTAGCCCACCACACACCACCTTCACATATCTTTTGATAAGTAGTTATGTCATGACTGATATGCTGCATGCATCTTAACAGTATGATAAAATAAGCACAGTCTATGGCAATTTGAAGAAAGAAAAGAAAAAAAAATCAAAACAACACAAGACCCTCTAAGCAGTCTTGTGACTTCTCTGTATGTGTCATGTCCTTTTTTATTAATGGGCTTTTCCTTCTGGCTTTGAAAAGCTTTTTAAAGGTACTCGACAAGGCTGTAATGTAAGAATCCCAAACGGACACTCCTCCACAATGTGGCTTTTCCTTAGTGCTTTCAAGCCTTTCTGGTTTGCAGAACTAATTTATACCTTCTTTTCTACATGAAATTGTTTCTGATTGATTCTCTGATGAAGTATTCTGCATTTGACCAACATGTCCACATTCTGCTCTTTGCTGATGCATCACATCTGAAGCATTACTTTTCACTGCCAAGATATAAAGAGGTGGTAACAGGAGAATAAAAACTAATTTGCCTCAGCAAAACATAAACACTCCTGATATTCAGCCTCTGTTCCTTAGCCCTCTACTTGAAGAGGGCAAATCTTATTTTCACTTATTCATGAAGTTGCCATGGAAATATATATTGGCCAATATAAATAACTTGTTAAAGGATTTATTAAATACACAACTTATATTTCTAACTCAACCTCAGCTTTTTGTTCCAGTTCCTTATCCTCAGCAGAAAATACTCCTCAATTACAAAAACACTGACTGTGGACTAATCTCCTCTACAGATTCCTCTACAGATTTCCTTCCTCATCTTAAAAGTTAATTTTGGTCAAATTAGACCAATGTTTGGTTTTTTTTTTCCTTATTTGTTGCTCATTGTCACTTGTGTAGTCACTGATTATAACACAAGCTACTCAAAAAGAGCTTTCAAATGAAGATCTCTAGTTTCCAAGGCTGTCTGGCACTGCACTGTGTCAAGATTTGCCTGCCAGAATTTAGTTTAATTTCTGTGTTGTATCTAGATAAATAAACTTATTTCCTTTCCAATTTAAGTGCCCTAGGATGTGATAAGAAATACCACTGTACATTGATATTTGAAGTGCTGTGTACCTTTACTCCTTATCCAGCCTAACAATTTGGCTTGTTTAGGTTTTGAACTTGGACCAGTTGAAATGGCAAAGCATAGGAAATAGGGCATTGAGACGGTCATATTACAGATTTAGTAGTGTTAATGCACAGAAGATGAACTAAATGCTGAATCTTAAAGCAGAATTTGAAGGAGAGAAATTTTGCACAACATTCAACATAAAAAGAGAATACTCTTGGATTAGAACAAACGTGGAAAAAAGAAAAAAAAAACAAAACCAAAAGAAAACAGAAAGAGCTTCTTAAGGGAGAAGAAGGAAGTAATAGGAGGGGTAAACCTGTAAGCTTAATCACTGTAATTAGTTACTAAATTGTGAGGTTTGGTTAAACTTCTCTATTTATCTCAAAATATGTGTATTACTCTCCATTCACTGATCATTACAAAAATTCCATTTTCTGTACCTCTGATCCTTCAATGGTTCTTCCACATTACTTACAGAAAACAAATAAACTAGTAGGAAATAAATATAGATTTAATTTAAAAATTGCTTTTCACTAGAGGAAAACAAAATCTTTTATCTTAATGAGTACAATATTTTGCTTGTTCAGTATAAACATAAAGGAAAAAAGTGAAATCTTAAGCTATCTGAATGAAAGGAAGTTCCAAGATTTTCTCTTGTGCTAAATCTAAAACATGCAGTTTGTATCAAGTGATATTTCATGTTTGAGATTTCATTTTAAGATCTCAGACCTCAGTCTTTTCCAATGTCCTTTCCATAAGAAAGTACATGCAATTAGAGATGCTACAACTGAGAAGTTAACCAATCTCAATCCCTCTTAGAAGCAATACTATATTTCATGTGGGACCATCAGTCCCACAAATACTGAAATCTCCATCTAGTATTTGAAATATTTAGTTGCTACAGCAAAGTCAACAGTCGAATGCATGCACTTAATGTGTGCACTCATGTACTTCATATGTTATATTTACCATATATTTGGTAAACTCTGTCATGAGTGCAGTCTTTCCTGCATCCAAAAAAAAAAAAAAGAGCAAGTCTTTGCAGATGTAGTAGTTTGGGTTTTTTTTCCCCACATGAGTTTCAATCATAATGCTTTTAATTTTCACGTAATATTAGTAGATACAATCAACACTTTTAGTGATGATTCTTAATTTTTTATGTTTATAGGTACAATAATCAAGTTAATATAAGAGAATAATGTACAATTCCTAATACCAGAGTATGGACCAAGTGTTTTACTTGCTACCATACTGTCTTTTATACCCTTTTAAAAAATTATTTTTTGTAGTAAATTATGAGGCCACTTTTATCTGTTTTGCAGTATCTTGATTTTCCTGCCCAGAAAAGTCATATTCTCATCTCTCACAAGTATGTACTTCATTAAACTTCTACTCATACCCACAGTAGATTCCATTTAGCCACAAGATCTCCAGTTGGCAGCAAGGGCTACATACTAGTGTCTCTGAAGCAAAAGGGGACAATTAGAATTCTGAGTGTAGTTACTATATTCAGCAGAATTATACCTGAGATGAATTTGACCTGAAAGCTTTCCTTTTCATCAGTGACATAGATTTACTCACTGCTATTCAAAATGAAAGATAAGCACTAAAATAAAATACAACCCTTACCAACTTACGAAGAAACTATTTTATAAATCGGATGGTGTTGGGCTAAGCTAGAAAAAAAAAAAAAAATCTGAGTAGCTGGAAATCAAGAAGGGCTACTAAATCTACTGATTTGTAATGTGAATTATTTGGAGCTCACAGAAGGGGATGTGTTCTTCAGAGTCTGTAAAACAGTAAACATAGAACCAATTTTAATAATGGACTTCTAAGTCTGAAGGACAAAGATTTAAGACAGTCCAATAGTTAGAAGCTGGAACAGAAAATATCAGATTAAGCAAGAGGTGCAATACTTTCTGAAGAGCACTAGGAATTAATGATTTCTCTCTTTTTCTTTTTTTTTTTTCTTGTTTGTTAGTGAAATAGTTGATGCTATTTCATGCAAAACGAATTTTACTACCAATGTTATACCAATTATTTCAGCACTTCATTCAAGTTTTATTATAGAAGAGTGCATGAAGGCTATTTTGCCACATCTAGCAGCTGGAAGCAATTTCTGAACACAGAAATTAAGAAAGCTTTGTGTTAAGATTAATGCAGTTTGATGGTGCCATTTTGCGTAAATTAAACATGGAACACAGAGAATATGCTTCCATGCCAGCTAAGGCTTTAGTCAAATAAACATCCAAAATGCACTTAGTAGACAAGGGTTACACTTGAAAAAAAAATGCCTACAACTTGATGAGGTTTTTTTTTTTATTATTTTAACAAAATATGATGATATTTAACATCTTCTATAACACGAACAGGACTGAGACGCAGAAAGCATGTTATAGGATGAGACAAGATGGTTAACATTCAGTGATATCTTTCGCTGTGCAATTCTAGCAAAGGTTTGCTGGATCTTAATGCAAAATAGAGTTTATCACAGCATACATGATTTGTGTCTATGCAGAACCCTCAATGTTTGAATTCCTTGGTTTTCCGGGAGGTTCTATTTATTCTCATTTAGATGGAATGTGTTGTAAAGTAAAACCTATTGTCATAGTTGGTATATTGTATATGATTGTCCATGATTTTAATAAATATAGACACAGTATAAGACTAGTATACTCTTTATACAAAAACATTGAAAAAATAACAGCGTAGATCATGTAAGGTAATTTCAAAATTGGAGGCTTGCTTGTACTGCTTGATCTCATGCAAAGAAGAGCAAAGAAGATCGTGAAGGGTCTAGAACTCAAGTCTAAGGAGGAGTAGCTGAGGGAACCGGGGTTGTTTAGCCTGGAGAAAAGGAGGCTCAGGGGAGACATTATCACTCTTTAGAACTACCTGAAGGAAGACTGTAGCAAAGTGGGTGTTGGTCTTTTCCCAGGTAAAAAGTGATAAGATAAGAGGAAATGGCCTCAAGTTGTGCCAGGGGAAGTTTACATTGGATATTATAAAAAAAAATTCTTCACGGAAAGGGTTATCAAGCATCGGAATAGGCTACTCAGGCAAGTGGTTTAGTCACCACCCCTGGAGGTATTTAAAAAAATATTAGGGCACCTAGGAACATGATTTTGTGGTGTTAGTTTAATGATTGGACTTGACGATCTTAAAGGTCTTTCCCAAAATAAATGAGTCTATGATTCTATTCTATGATATAGGAATTTTTTTTTACATTGTATAGACTGTGATTCATCATGAACCACAAATTTATCACATACTAGTTCTATCATTAATGTAAAAGAAATATTTAATTTACCAAAATTAAGTTAAGGTTTATTATGGTTGGTCTTTTTTTTTTTGGTGAAGGGATATCTAACATTTAAAAGGAAGAAGAAATTTAGAAGAAGATTTTGAATTTTTACTTACTCATATTTTACTTTCTGTCTAATTTTATAGAATCAATTTTTTTTCTGATTCTTTTTTTTCAGAAGATCTTTTGCTCTTTCGTATCCTGATTGTAATTGGAATACCCTAGCTTATTTTAAGAAAAAGTATGGTCCATGGAAATTCTGAGTTGCAACGTTCTGAGGAGCAAAAAACAAAGCAAAACAAACCCACAATAAAACAATAAAAATATGTTTAAAAAGAAGAATTTATGTCTGTACTGAGAATAAAATCATAATCTTGGAATTAGCATAAAATGAAAAGGCAGCATTCAGAATTATTCCCTCTGAAGAGCACCTTCCTTACCATAGAGTTATGTTACTGTTTAGTGGGATTCTAGCAGGAATAAATTATTGTTCTTCATGCTCTCTCAAAGCAGCTATTACACTTGCCTTTCTGTACTAAAGGCCAAAAAAAATTATAGTTAATCAGTATGGAGGAAAATGGCCTTTCTTACAAATGCTGCAAGACTTACAATGAAGTAAGCTCCTTTTCCATAAACAAAATAATAAGTATAAAATTATTAATTATCCAATAACAGCAGCAAAATAATTAACTACTTTTTATAAGTTTCTATATTACTAAGAGTAAAATGCCACTCCTTGAAGTGCTACTGGTTAAATTCTTTCTTTCTGATATGAGATCATATAGTGAAACAAATATTTCATTTGTGACGTTGAAAACTTCATGGCACTACCTCCTCCAAACTCTCAGGCCTCAAAATTAACATTGATAAAAAATTGACATATATGTTTGTTTTAAGTAAACCTTGTAGCTTAACTATCTTAATATCAGTGACATTGATACTTTTGTGGAGGACTCAAGTATCTCTGAGGTATTTTAATTCCATTAAAACTTTCTACTTTTTAAGGATCTGTTTTCAAATATCTTATTGAAATTGAAAACAGAAGCATTACTGCTGTGTTTACAACTGATAGAATAACAGGTTTGTTTTTTTTTAATCAAACAGAAATATCTTTTTAGTTTTTCAAACAGAAAATCTACTAGTACTGAAGTATCTGCCTGCTAGAGTTTCCTACAAGTGAAAATGCAAACTGTTGCTGGAACTCAGCACTAGTGAGGAGCTAACTACTGAAAATTTCATTTAGCTATAAAGATTTGACATTCTTTCAAAAACAAGGCATAACTTTTACAGAATTAACAAATCCCTAGGTACAAGCAAGGGAGAAAAATAAAGATAAAGAATAAATTAGAAAAGTAAAGGCTCTGTACACTGTAGGAAAAATGATTACTTTTCTTACATTTTATCTTGGTATTCTACATTATACTTGTCAGCTTTAAGGTCATATTACTCACAAAAAAGAGCTATGGAGGATCACATGTTCTTGCTCCAGGATGGACCAATCTATTTGTCAGGCAGTTAAGACAGAATTAAAGAAATCTCAAGTGTTTACGGCATTGGTAAAAAAAAAAGAGCTTGATCAAGAAACTATTGGAATCTGTGAGATATTTTTCCACTGGTTTTGATGAGAGCATTGTAAGTGCTTTAGACAAACATTTTCCTCATCACTCATTTGGGAACACAAACTCCGTACCACAACAATTTTAATTTCTTTCAAAAATTACACCTCATAAAATGTGGTAGAGGTAAGATGACTCAAAAAGATTAGCTAAGATTTAAGAGAAACAGTTGTAATTCCCTATTTCTGCCACAAAAACTGGTCAAATTTTAGTCTCAGTGGCAGCTGTCAGATCAGCAGTGCTTCTGAGCCCAGCCGTATCTCAGCCCCAAGTAGGCTGCTCCATCTCTTGCAAAGCTCCTATTTTCTGAAAGAGAAAAACACTTCTAGGCTGAAAGGACCTGGATTTGGAGTGCCCCAGTCTACATGTGACCTGGATAGATAAAGATATAGCAAGGTGGGAAAAACCACTGCATGTTTTCATCTCCCAAACCAGATGGATCATTATTGTCTTAATATCCTATAAATAAAATAAATAATAATGGTTAATACTTCATCAAAATATTGTAGAAGAAATACAATAGGTTTCATGCAGCTTTTTTATTAAAAATACCCATGGTGTAAGTTGTAATAGATGGATGCAAGGTCGCCATTACCTCCAAATTAGCACTGTGGCAATAGGGCTTTGTCCTGGTTCTGGCTAGGATAGAGTTACTTTTCACCTGAGTTGGAAAAGGAGCTGAAGCTGGGGGCACTAGTGCCTGGAGAACACAGCTGGGGTAGTTTATTAATTAGCCAACAGCTGGGAGAGTTTACCCAAATTAGCTATTCCATAGCATGTGACATCATGCTAAATATATGAAGTGGGGACTGTCCTAATGGGACATTCCTGCTACTCCAGAGAGAGCTAGGCATTGGAATCCACCCTGACCTCTTGTATTGTAAATTATGTACTTAAATATTTCCTGTAGTTTAGCCCCGCACAGGACCAAGCTACACAGTCTCTTGCTCATTCCCCCTACCCTCCAAGGGAATAGGAAGAGAAAATATAAGAAAAAAAAAAAGGCTCAACTTTTGAGATAAGGACACGGCAAGACACTTAAAGTTACCATTATGGGCAAAATAGGCTCGACTAGGGGAAAACAACTTCTTTATTATTAAAATTAAAGCAGGATAATGAGAAAAAGAACAAAGTAACTTCCCCTCATCCCTCTCTCTTCCTGGGCTTAACTTTATTTTCAGTTATCTCTACCTCCATGCCCGCTCTGAGTGGCACAGAGGGGGAAGAGGGAACGGGGGTTATGGTCAGTTCATCACATGTTGCTTTACGCTGCTCCTTCCTCCTCAAGGGAAGAACTCCTCACGTTCCTTTCCTGTTCCAGCATGGGGTCCCTTCCACAGGCTACCGTCCTTCACAGACTGCTCCAGTGCAGGTCCTTTTCCATGGAGTGCAGTCCCTCAGGATCAGGCTGCTCTAGTGTGGGCCCTCCATGGGCCACAGCCTCCTTCAGGCATCTGCCTGCCCTGGTGTGGGGTCCTCCAGGAGCTACAGGTGGTTCTCTCCTACTCTGTGGGCCTCCGTGGGCTGCAGGGGTACAGCCTGCTTCACCATGGTCTTCACCATGGGCTGCAGGGGAATCTCTGCCAGCAGCTACATTACCTCTCCCCCTCCTTCTTCACTGACCTTAGTGTATGCAGTCATTCCTCTCACAGGAAACTCTTCACAATTAGCTCAGGCAGACGCCTTTCATATTCTCTTCACTTCCTGCAGCCAGGCTGGGCTGAGTTGGGCCCAGAAGGCCTCCCAGCAGGAGGCCAGAGGGTGAGGGCCGCAAGGCCCATGATTCTCCAGCCTCCCCCTTTCTGCCGCTGCTTCAGCTTCTTCACATCTTTCCTATTTTTTTCTCTTCTTAAATACATTATTGCAGAAGCATTATCAGGGAACATTCTGCCACCAATTGGCTTGGCCCTGGCTAGCAGTGAGTCTGCCCTAGACCCAGCCGAGTCCACTGGACAAAGGGGAAACTTGTAGCAGCTTCTTACAGAAGCTGCCACCATAACCCCACATCACTAAAAAAAAACCCCAACACATTCTGTTATAGGGTTTTTTTGTTGTTGTTTGTTTTCCACCTCTGTTTCCTTTTCCTCTGTTGTTCTCTTAAACTGTTTTTATGTCAATCCATGAGATTTGCCTTCTGTTCTTTACCAGTTCTCCTCCCCATCCAACTGCTGGGGGCGGGCGGAAATGAGGAGGGAGGGAGTGAGAGAACGTGTGGTATTTTAGCTGCTGACTGGGGCTAAACCATGACAGGCTTTTAGTGAAGACCTGGTTTAAACATAGAGACAACAAGCTTATCTACGAAAGACTCTTAATCCCTAGAACATGTATCTTTAAAAAATGTCTCTCGTGTGGATACCTAGTAGTATAGATATCCTAATAGCTACTAATATAGTGTTATATGTTGCCTAGTTAGAATACCTGTATGGTAGTCACATATATTATTTCTTTTTTCTGCATCTAGGCATGTATACATAAATCTTGACAATACTGAGCTACTCAGCACCAAGCCAAGTTATAAGTGTAGCTCAGCTAACACAGTAAATATAGTCAGACCTCATCAAATTATGCTTGAAGAGCTGCACAGAGTACTCACATCAGCTGTGGGAGGTTCAAATTCCAAATGTACAACTCTAAAAATACTCTAGGCAGGAGAGTAAAAGGAGTTTTGCATTAATGAATAACAAATCTTTCCTACTGGAAGTACATGTAATTTAATATAAAAAGACACACATAAAAAAAAATCCCAATAGAAAATGGAATTATATTTCTGATTCCTGCCAAAATACATGAGTTATCTATGGTTTGAATGGTATGTAGATTCATAGTTCAGATATTACAGAATATAGGTGTAATGGTTAACATTTCCTTAGGAAGAGAAAGACCTAGCTTCCCTCTGGATACCTGAGTAAGCATGAACAGGGCATCTCCTTCTCAGCTGCAAACTGAAGGATGGAAGAAGGCTTGAAAGCCTCAATCCAACAGAATGTTTACAGTTCTGAATTTCAGCGTGAAGGAAGTTCTTGAACTTCTTCTATGGATGGTCTGCAGTCCCACTCCAGTTCACATTATTTCTTCCTTGGACAACTGCCCAGATTTGAGATGTTGTTCACAAGTTTAACCATAGTCAACAATCGTTTACTATCAATAGTTTAACATGATAGACACAAATGCAGGTGTAAGGAATGAAGTGGAGCTTCCTGATCTGTGTTGGTTTTGTTTATTGGGGTGGGCTACCATGGCAGCTTCTGCAAAAAGTTGCTAGAAGTTTCCTGGTGGACTCAGAGGGGCCCAGGACAGATCTTGCTCTCTCCATTCCTTTAGTTTAAGTCTGAGGCCTTGTACAATCTCACTGCCTGCACACTATTAGCACCTCGACCCCTGACTAAGCTACTCCACAGACTGTATAGGATTGCATAGCCTCAGTGATATAGTATAGAGCATTTCACCTGGATTCTGTTTCTGGAGAACCCGAGAGACGTGGCCATATGTACACAGAAATGCTTGAGTTGGGCAGTTACTTGTGCCATCTTACTTAAAATAGAATCTCCCTAACTGATGAAGACAGAGATATGAACCTCTAGTGGGCAATTTGGCCCAATAAACTCCTAACTCACCTTGGAAAGGTCTGAAATCACCCTCCATTGACCATTAGAAGACTCCTAAAGAGACTGTATTCCTAACTGAGGCATTTCAATTAAGTGTCTAAAATAAGATGTTTGAACTCTAGTCCAAAATCCAGGTAGAGCTGGGAGTCAAAAGTATCTCTGTCACACTCCACTTCCACAATCACAATAACCTTCTAAAATAGGACAGATCTGCTCAAGTGGCAATATCTACATAGCAATAAAATTGATAGCAATAAATGTTCCAAGTGTACCTGGGTTGTGATGAAACTGAAATGTTTTAGTATTAATTTAGCAAATAAAACTGCTTATCTTCCAGTCAAATTAGGGGAGGGAAATAGCCAGAGACCTTGAAAAGTGTGCTTTTTATTATAAAAATATCTTCGCTTATAAAGTCTGTCCATCTTAAAGCAATTGGATGTACTTTACTGAACTTCTCAAATAAAGTTTTATTTTTTTTCCTACACTGACTGAAATAATTTCTGCTTCATATTTTTTTTTGCTGCATTTATTTTTTTCACAACTACTAGACTGGTGGCAACTCACTTGTCACATTGCTGAATGATTATAATCAACTGATAATTGAGGCTTTGTGCTAGTTACCCTTTGCAAACTCAATTTCTTTAGCTAGACTGGAATCATTACAGACAGATTTACAAATCTGTATTACATGCTAATTACTAATATCAGAAAATAATAACTAAAATATTGTCCTGAATAAACTGGATGTTAAACATGCACAGAATGCATAAATAAATGTCTCTGTTCTCCTTGTCTCTATTTTGTGTGAAAGTATTTATACACTATTCAATCACATCATACAATTCCTACATTCAACCAAGTTGTGTGGTTTGAGTTTGTTTTTACAAATCTTGGGGTGTTCTTGACATATTAAAAAGAAGAAAGACTTTAGAGGAACACTCAACAGTACTATGTAAAGACCAGAAAGTTCTCAGATTGTTTGTTTCTGCATTCTCACTGAAGCTAATCACTGGCACCTAATCATGATTGCAATCACATTTTAATGACATTCCTTATTCTTCCTAATCTTTTGGTTTATAATTCTCAAACCATCTAGTGAATCTTAAAAGAGGGACAGAGAAGGAAAGAGATTCAGTTTGGATGTGCAATTGGCAAAAGGGAGAGTCAATTATCTCAGATTAACACAGACATGCTACACCTGGTAGTGACTGTGCCCGTTTGTCCAGAAATACCTATCAAATAAATAATTAAAAATCAAGTGTTGGCAGATGTGGATCTTGCCTCTCCTGATTACTTTCTCCCAATGTACAGGATTTTATTTCAGTTTAATTTGTGATTTTTTTTTTTTTAACAATATCTTGGATATTCAAAACATGGTATGCACAATACATGGAAAACTTCCTAGGAAAATTAGACATCTGTGTGTTTATTTAGAGTTTCCCACTTGTACTGGCTTAAGATCTACTGAAATGATGTAGAAAGTAAAAACAATCTATATTCTTGTTGTGCACTTACAGTCCTGAAGGAAAACCTGCTGAGATTGTCTGCAGATGGCTTCATCTCAGAAGAAGAATGTGCTTCGTAACAGTTGCTTGTTCTGTATGCATGATCAAGCAACAGTCAATGGTTTCCTGTGCCTCATTAGCTGTGGTGACAGGAAGAAATATGATTCTCCCAAAATACCTGCCCTTCCTCCAAAATATGGTAACACTGCATGGAGGAAACACTGAGAAACGTGATTTTTTTTTATTTTTTTTTTCTTAAGTAGAAATCAGGAAACAGCAAAAATTCACCAAATTATTGTGAAATTATTGTCAAATTCTTGACAAGAAATTAAGTCACATTATTGTAAGCTTGAGCTTTTGATATTCATATTGTTACCTTCCCTCATTATAGAATCATAGAATGGTTAGGGTTGGAAGTGACCCTCAAAGGTCATCTAGTCCAACCCCTCTGCAAGGAGCAGGGACGTCGCCAACTAGATCAGGTTGCTCAGAGCCTCATCCAACCTGGCCTTGGGCGTTTCCAGGGATGGGGCATCCACCACCTCTCTGGGCAACCTGTTCCAGTGTTCTACAACTGTCATTGTAAAAAATTTTTTCCTAATCTAAATCTACCTCCTTCTATTTTAAAACCATTACCCCTAGTCCTATCACAACAGGCCCTACTGAACAGCCTCTCCCCATCTTTCTTGTAGGCCCCCTTGAGGTACTGGAAGACCTCTATAAGGTCTCCCCAGAGCCTCCTCTTCATTAAATGGAAGGAAGGAATTATTTCAGTGGGGCAGATGCTAATTTTAAAATTTTTTTAGTTAGAAAAATATGATACAACCTTTTAAAAAAATATGCTGATGAAGGAGATTCTTAAATGCTGCAGTGTAACTCTGTATGCATTTAGACCAGAATTTCCTTAAATATCTTGTTTAATGTTGTGTATTTTAAACTGGGTGGGGGAAAAGGCAAGAATGAAACTTCTTGGTTTTCTGTTGAAGCAGTGAGACCTATGGATGTTAAAAGGGGAATCAGAAGATATATTTAAGGTTCATAACTTTTTTTTTTCTGAGTTGTTTATGTAGTTGTAGTCAAGTTACTCTTTCTCTCCACAGTTTTGCTACCATTCCTACCATTTCTCTGTTTTCACCATACCTGCTAAGATTCCTATAATCGTGAAGAACGTGTTTAAAACAAGTGTGTACCTTGAAATATTCTCTCTATTGACTGTAAAGAAAAACCTTTTCATTAAGATGTGACAGCTATGCTAAATTCTGCCCAGGCAGTTTCAGTCCTTGTCCCTAAACTAATATTTTCCAGTTTAAACACTTCTTTCTCCTACACCTCACAAAATGAAATATGGAAGTATGGTAATACAACAACCATAAAAGTTACTGCAGTCTAATGCAGCACACTTTTTCATAATTGTGAAAGATATACTTATTTCTAACCTTGAAAGTTTCTAAGATAACAGACTTAAAGTTCTGACAAGCTCAGGACCTCTACTGGAAGTTCCAGTTACTGTAAAGACTCCCCACCCAGAAAACATATAGCTAACAAACAATGTCTCTAGTTCATAGATGAACTATCAAAACAAATTAGTCTCCTAAATGTCTTTGTTAAATGCTACAGTGTATATTTACACAGATTTTTTTTTTTGTTGTGGGAAATGGGAAATATGTCCTACACAGAACACATGACAGTACAGTATCATACAGCGATTTTTTGCTGGTATTTAGTCACAATAAACCATGTAATACATACACTTTCCACTCAGTCTTTCATTTTATCATTTGGAATTCTATGTTACACTCTAACAATGTTCCTCCTAAGTAATTATGATTTCTATAATCAGATTTATTTTTCTTTATATATATAGTAAGTTCCCCCCCCTCATATATATAGATATATATATTAGTATACACATTTATATAAAACTATAGATTATTCTGGCCAGATAGTTTGAGTCCTTCAGTCAAATATATGTGCCTAAATTAAACCTCACTTTGAAGGTAAACAACAATATAGATGTGCACATATTTTTTAAAAGATTGACAACCTAGAATTTCTCATTATAGGCTGTAGCTGTCTGTCTCTTTAGAAAGTCAATTAGCTGCCTTAATTAAGTGTCTTAATAGAGGCCTAGAAGACTGATATTCAGAACTCATTTGAAAAATACTTGGCTATGCATTTAATTAAAACCTTAAATTGTAATGTCAGTAACATATGTACTAGGGTCTTTTTGTTTCATGTACTCAGTCTGTAAATACTCAATAAATGCATATGTTAGATATTTTCTGAGAAATAATATGCATATTATATTGTGAATGCCAGACTAATTTTGTAAACAGGCTGCAGTCTACCACACGTTACTGAAAACACTTCTAGCCATTAGAATTATTTTGTGTCCTGTCACGTAGTCTTCCACTGGCTAAAAAATGCAGTGCTCAATTACAGCAGACTGAACTGAAGTCAATAGGCTGAATTTTTCCAACTTTCTCATACTTAGTGGTGTATTACATTAAACTAGGCATAATAAATCTACTTGTAAATCAAATTAGTAGCAAACACAAACAAGTGATAGAATTTTTACTTTTTTTTTTTTTTCAGTAAAAGTAACCAGGAAGAGTGGATTTGTTTGTACCGCCGTGTTTAACTACTTAAGGAATGATTAACTGCAAAGTTGCATTTAACTGCATAAACCACAGATGATACAGCCTCAGCCTGTTTTTTTTTTTCAGTCCAGTGAACATGTATGACAGCAGTAATGGCAGAGACATTAATTCAGCTCCCACCACTTCTAAATCTTTATTGATTTAACAGCTATTACTTATTTTGTGAGGAATAGGTAAATTATTTACTTCCAGGGTAATCTAACAGACAATTCCACATTTTGAAGAAAGTATTTTCTTTTTAAATGTCTAGCTTGTAAGAAACTAAAATAATGAATGAAATAACCTGGAGCTGTCTTTCTATGGAATTATAGGAGCAGAAAATAGAAAAAAAATAATTTGAACAATTATCCTTTTTTTTTTTTTTTTGGAGGAGTCATTATTAATGTCCTTGCAATATACACTGCCCTTCCCAGCTGCAGCTACCCTTTATCTTTCACTCTCTCTGCTTAACTTTATGTCTGGCTGCAAAAGGGCTTCAGTTACTCAGAATAAACTTCTAAACAAAGAGAAAGTCAGGTAAAAGAAGTCTGGCCAGCAGGTCAAGAGAGGTGATTCTGCCCGTCTACTCTGCTCTCATGAGATGCCACCTGTAGTATTGCATCCACCTCTGGAGCCCCCAGCGTAAGATATAACACGGGCTTGTTGGAGCAAGTCCAGAGGAGGGCCATGAAGATGATCAGAGGGCTGGAGCACCTCTCCTATGAGGACAGGCTGAGAGAGTTGGGGCTGTTCAGCCTGGAGAAGAGAAGGCTCCAGGGAGACCTTCCAGTACCTCAAGGGGGCCTACAAGAAAGATGGGGAGAAACTCTTTAGCAGGGCTTGTTGTGATAGGACGAGGGGTAATGATTTTAAAACAGACGGAAACAGATTCAGACTGGGCATAAGGAAAACATTTTTTACAGTGAGGGTGGTGAAACACTGGAACAGGTTGCCCAGAGAGGTGGTAGATACCTCATCCCTGGAAGCATTCAAAGCCAGATTGAATGGGGCTCTGAGCAATCTGATCCAGTTGATGTCCCTGCTTCTTGCAGAGGGATTTGACTAGATGACCTTCAAAGGTCCTTTCCAACCCTAACTGTTCTGTGATTCTATGATATTTGAAAGTCACACACAAAACAGCTGTGCTTTTCTCTTTCTCTGCCTCTTCTCCACCAGCTGGACAAGACCTGGGTCTGAATGAGCCTCAAGTACCCATAGTGCTCTCATAGAGGCAGGCTGATTTCTAGTACTGTTAGGGTCCTGGAGAGTGCTACTGGGGCAGTGAGCCTGAGAGCTAGTCAAAGAAGAAAAAAAGTGGATAATGGTGGATGTGGGAGCACAGGGAACAGCTTCAGGACTTCATGCACGCACACGCACCTTCCTCTTCACCCTTCCCTCTGAGAGGAGGTAACAGTGAGAGCTGACAGAGCTGAGGATCTTTTTTTGCCTTTTTTGACTTGCTTGGCTTCAAATGCCCTTTTTTTTTTTTTTTGCTGCCTTTCCTGTGTTGCTGAGGGCACAGCTTTTAAATATAATGATCATTTTCTTTACAAATAGTAATTTTAATTTTATGATGTGCTGATAAAGACATAGATAATAGTAGCAGTGTTTCAGCTGTTACAATATAACAACATGAGAGTAGCAATAGTAAAGTTCTTTACAAGGCCACTGATGTAGCAGGAAAGGAGGAGAGGATTTTTTTTTTGTTCAGCATCCCTGAAAAGACTTGGCTGACCTTTCCCACTACACTAGTGGTAAGTGTAATGGGAATTGTTAAGGGCACTCTTTTCTTTGTTCCACAGAGTTTAACTACTGGTCACCTCCTTCTGCTGTCACCTCTTTCTACTCCACAGTTGCTAACTATTCTTTTCTCTCAAGTGGTCTGATTGATTACTGTAATTACATTATTCTCAGAGCAACTGTAACTGGTATTTAATTTGGATTTTCTTGGTTGTTGTCAGACCTAATGAAAGGATTCTGAATATGTCAGTGAATACGCATGCATATATTTATACATTGTCAAAAATCTGTCAGCTAGAAACTACCAACAACTGAGAAAGTTAGGCATAATTCTAGTACCTTGTGTGTGCACATTGTCTGTCTATGTATCCATCTATCTATCTGATCTCCTTTCTGCCAGGCTAGCATACAATAACCTTCAACATCTACATGCTTCACAGTGCTCTTGGTGACAAATTGTGAAGTGTTGTAAGTTACTATTTTCCTTGATACCTTGCATAAAACAGTTATATTTGGTTCTTCATATTGTATAGTTTTCCCTTTGATTTTCTCCAGCCATAGAAACAGCACTGGAAACTTTCTGTTTCAAACGAATTAAAATTGCATGTAATATATCCATGTATGTGGCAGCATAGCATAGCAGAATAGTGGAGTTTTTCTGGAAAATACTGCTAGAATGACACGGTAAGACACAAGAGGCATAAATTATCAATTAGTTACATAAACAATTGACAGTATATAGAACTCATTTTGAAAAATGCATCACTTTCTTTTTATATACCTCTTAAGAAAAAGAAAAGAATGTATGCATACTGTGCTGTGAGATATTCACACATAAGGTCATGCTCCTATATAAAATCGAAATAAGATTAAATTAGTAATTGTTCTTTTTCCCCCATTACAGATGGGAACAACTTCTACGAAAACACTTTTTTTTTTTTTTGTGTCAAATGAGAAAGCAAAACAAAGAAAATATATGAATGAAAACCATTCTAGGCAGGTACACTCCAGTATGTACAGAACTGGTCCTGAGAGCATAGCTAAATAATACTTTTGAGTACTGTACAGATGTTCCCAAGCCAGGATTCAAAGAGAGCTCTGACACAGTAGAGTCTTTGCCGTATGCCCAAGCTAATTAGCCAGGATGAAAGGCAGTTCACGCAGTCTGAACCCAGTGAGGTGTGTATACCGCCATACAGCTTCTGGGATCAGGTCAGTGTATCTGCATATTGCTATCCCAGCAGTGTTCGACTGTGGTTATGTGTAAAAAAAAAAACAAAACAAAAAACCAAACCAAAACAAAAAACCAAAATCCAAAACTCAAAACAGAGGCAGCAGGCAAGTTCAGCATTGAACTGGTGATCATTTACATTGCCATACTAATGGCACTACTCTTGATGGCATGGCATTGGCCATTATCTATCACCATCCTGGGATAATGTCCAGATCTGGTTCAGGAGAGTTCTCTGCCTACAGGTAATATGGGTAACATTGTGCTAGGCCTTAAACAATCTTCCAACAAAACAGGCTTTATGTCATCAGACATCCATCCTTGTCCCAAAGCATAGCACACATAGCTGTGATTTCATGTTATACAAAACCAGCCCACATATTAAATCAGGCACTTTGATGAAATATAGGAATTGTATTTTAAACCAACATCTAGTCAAGGTTCAAATGCTCTGATGTGGTCATCATCAATTTCTGCTGCTTGGCTTCAAGGCCAAATAATAGTCCCTGGCTCTATTTATTTAGCAACACTGACAGATACACATCATGATAAAACAACAAATAAGGTGCAGTGCAGCAAGGCTTCTGTTTAAACTTTAATACATGTTTAATGAGTTTAAAAGCAATTACTGCAGACAAACTAAATTTAACAGGCTAGAAAAGTCGCTTTAAGCTGGAATGTACACTACCCTTCCTGTCATATGGCAAATTTAACATTGTTCTAAGACATTTTAAAATGAGTGATTTAGATTTAGTTTGAGACCTAAAGATTTCTGTCAGGGAAGGAGAGAGTAATATCCCAGTGGGAGTTTTTTTTAGACTGACTTGACCTTATCAATTTCTACTGTCATTTGTAAAATGTTCAAGAAAATAACATCTTCTAGAAAGTTTACAGAAAATATGTTTGAGTTATAAAAAACACAGTTGAGAGTAGGTATTATAGGTTCCCGTCTCTACTGATCCACAAAGAATGGGTTGTTAAAGTCCTCAGCTGCCAAGTCATAGATTTTTAGTTCAAGGTTTTAACACAGGAGGTCTCCAGTTTGATCCTCATGTGTCACCCCAACCTAAGGCTGTCATGAAGGCACATTTGTAAAAGTGTACAAAACAGTGCAGAAAAAAATGCAGTCTGAAGTAAAAACAAGTCAATCAATATTGTTTCAGAGAAAAAAGAATACTGTAATAAATCATGAAGAATTAATATTAATTTACAACTGTGTGGAAACAAAACAGAGAAATCATGCCTGATGCCATGACCCTCCAGCTGCATTGTTTGTTTTCAGAGCTGTTTTCCTTCCTGAACCCTGTTGAGATTATTTTTTTTAATATATCTATTTATTTATTTCAGAAAAGAATAATAACTTGTTTCTCATAGGAGATACATTTCCAGTGTTTTAAGGAAAACAGTTGGTATTCTTTTACTCTCTGATTTCAGTTTGTGGACAATGGTGTTTTTTTCCTGTTCCTTTCAAGCATTCTGTCATTTGCTGACTCACCAAGAGTCCACAGAATGCTAGATAGTTACTTATTTTCTTTGAAAAACTACACACACTTGGGAAGAACAGTTTCAGCACAGAGGGTCATTTAAATTTTATTTTTTGTGGTTCATGGATTTAATTTAGAAGTAATTCTGTCCTGTTTGGGTCTTCTCTCTCTTTCTTTGGCAATTTCCTTTCATGATATATACTATACCTACATCAGTGTATCGATTTGCAGAATACCTTTGCTATTTGGAGGTGCATAGTCTTCATTTGCTGCTCAAAGCCATGACGATGACTGGGATTTTATCACACCATCTGTTTGAAACTTAGAACTTACTTGAAGACTAGAGGAAAAATATGCTATCATCAGAGCAGAAATTTTTCTGATCAAATGAGTATCATTAAGATGTATGAGGCAGAACTTGACATATCATCTAGGATCCATTTTTCAGTAGTAGAAGCTAATTACACTGATATTACAAGTAAGCCTAGAGATTCCTAGAGAGAGTATATTTGATTGGTTTTTCACTGGACAGCTCTCTGTAAGAAACTCTAATAGCTGATATTAAAGTAATGCTTCATAAGGTCTGCTGTACTAGGTAATAAATAAAAGGAAAATTCTGGTGCTTCTCTGAGAACAGAGTTTATTAAGAGAACTATTTGGAGAGAGATTTGAGCTTCAGTGAGAATTGCATTTTTGGGCTTAGTGACTAGCTGCTGCTGCTGCTGCTTGTCCCATACGCTACCCTCTTGCTACTTCGAATGCCATTAATTTGCCTTGCTAGAGGAAGAGATCAGCTTAGTTAAATGTAGTCTATTATTCCAATTTTGTGACCAATATTTCATAGGTTATAATTTTTTTTTTTAAATTAAAAGTGTTTTTAAGAAAATTTTATAAGTAATTTCTCTGTCTCAGGCTGAATAGTTTTTACTTACGGAAAAATGTATTGTTTCATTTGCATTCGAAACCATATTATAAGCATTTCTGGAAATCACTGGGGTTTTTTCCATTATTTCTGATGTGAACTTTGGTTAAAAAAGGTGGATAACATCTGTGTTGAGGATAAGTTTCTGTATTTTTCCCCTACAGTAAATAACCCTGATATTTCATGCAATATCCATTCTATGTAAAAACAAAAATCAGTTATAAATGAGTAATGAATGCCTATGTACTCAAAAGACTTGCAAAATAAAGTTATATAAGCAACTTCAAGTCTGTCATTTCTTATCATCTCAAAAACTGTTTCTGTGCCATCTGTAGTGTAGTAGCATGGTTTCTGGGGAAGTCTGCACATATTTTTAACACGCACTCGATAACTGAAAAGATTTATATTATATCTACAATAGGGACTTGGTAGACTCCTCATTTCTTTCTGAAACCTTGGCTTCTTACCCAAATTCTAGAGAAGGCATTCATGTCACCTACCTTTAGACATTTATACTGTAAGCATTTCTATCTGAGCTAGTCACTATATGCTCCTTTTATAGTTGTTCCTCAATAGAGACAGAGAGTCACCTTTAGGTACATTTTATCTTCTTTAGATGCTTATTTTGACATGACATGGATTATATTCAGGAAGCAAATATTTTTTTCTCTATTAACTTGAAGTTTAGGACGACTAGCTCAGATACAGACGTCTGCACTGTATACGGCTGCACATGATACAAGGTCCACTGCAGGAAACTACTAAAGGAAACTTCTAGTCTGCCTTTGCACTTAATAATCTCATGCATAGATGTGCCTTGGAACAAGTTCTGTCTTCCTTGAGTATAGGGTAAATGCTTGCTTCTGTGGTTTAATCTAGAATGATACAGTTATTTATGCATCCAACTGCTATTATTAGCTTCAGTGTCTCTCCCCTTTTTATGTTTGCTTCTGATTGTGGAAGGAGGTAGTAAGTATTCATTTACTAATTGTCTCTTATTAATAGACAATCCTATTAGGGAAGGAAAACAAGCATTTCACTTCCTCAATTTGTTCATTTTAATTTCCTCCTCATCAACACATTGCCCTTGTCACTCAAGGAAGACCTCCACACAGACTTAAAACCAGATAACTCCAAGACTATTCTTGTTTTGTGCAAATCTATTTACATTGCCATGTGCACTTCTAGATGTAAAAAGTTTGATAAGGATGAGATATTTTGTTTTCTGGAGGCTTACCCTGAGAAAGCAAAGAGTCTGGAGTGCACAGCAGCCACAAACTCCATGGTTCTTACTTGAAGCTGAGAGGGTTTAGCACTTCTGAACAGTTTGTGGTCTATTGTCTTTCAAAATTAGCTACCCCACCTTCTGTATACAGTGGCATTTTTAAAAATCATTTTAGGAACTGTATCTTTAAGATACCTTGAAATCTGTTATGGAATCTGAGTCGCATGACAGTGAAGAGGAAAAGATAGTACTTTGAAACTGCAATTTCAATTTCTTTGAAATCCCAAGGTATTCAAGTTTTAATCCTAGAGGGAGTGGGGGGAGGTGTTAATATTACAAATGTGATAATGACTGCAGCCCTCCATTTGGAAAGGCTATATTAGCCCAGAGAGCTATCAGTGGGTCACTGATAACGGGTCATGGAGTAATACTCAAACAGGTATAGTTCCAGTTTGAGAGGGGCTTCTGCACCCAAGGAGGCACTGGCAATCACAGTCTTTTTGGAAAGTCTTGTTAGAGGTCATTTGGGGCTTAATTGCAGTTTGCAGTACTATAATAAGTTTCTTTTTTTTCACAGCAGTCACATTTTGCTGAACTGTCTTAGAGGCGAGTAACCAGAAGGCTCTTTCTCATGTTTTACTCAACACTGCTGCGATAGAGACATCGTTCTTGCCATGTGACAGGATGATCTATGTAAATAGAGGAGAATTGCTGAGAAGAGGAACTTTCAGAGGCAGGGAGAGAAGGACGCTTTTGCATGTACAGGTATCTTTCTGTAGAAAGGAAAGGATGCTTAGAGAAGTGCTGACCAGCTGGATTCATTTGCTAGATGGTCACTAGAGCTTGGTTCAGAAAATGGATCAACAATGTTAAAGGCCATATACTTTCACTAAATACCTCTTGCCTCTGGGAAATACTTCAGTTTGAAAAGAACAACTTTTGCAAGGAAGTACATTTTATATACACATTTTAGTGGAGTTTCAGTGGCAGGCCAATAAATGTTCAAGTGACAACAAGCATGATAGCTATGATTTTTGGGGGTTTTTTTTGTTTTTTTTTTTTGTTTGTTTTTAAATGATAGACATATACCTTGGCATTGAAGAGATTTTAATATACATTCCAACAAAGGGTGAATTCCTCTGAGAGGAAAGGGACTAATCAGGTTAAGGAGTTGATTTACTACTACATTATAAATCAATAAAGTGAAATAAAGAGATTCACACAAAATATATTCATGAATATTTTTTTTTTTTAATTCTAGATGCCACAAGCTCCCTCTGCATCTTCGTCAACATAATTGGAACTGGAACTTATTTAGCACTATTCAATACCTTTTAATGGAACTGATTATTATTTCAGTCTAAGACTTATTCAGCACAGTAGGGAGGCCTAACATAGCATGAGCTCAGACCATTAAGGTTCCATGTCTAAGATACTCATTTTAGATCTTGTGTAATATTTTAATTTAATATTTACAAGAATTTACAGTGAAAGCAAAAAAAAAAAAGTATTTGCTTGAGGAGTTTATTTACTATTCTTTTTAGAGATTCTGTTAGAAATATAATAAAGATAGGAAAAATTTATTCATCTTTTTTAATGGAGATTAGAGGATTTTTAAATTATTATTTTATGACAACTGTCAAGTATGCATATAAATCTGTTAAACAGAAAATCTGTTAAAGCCACATTTCAAATACACAGGCCCAGACCATGGGTGGTGAAACAAGAAGAAACGGTAAAAATAGAATTCCTCCGATTGCTTCTCAAACACATGGTCTTTCACAGAAATCTAAGGGATTCTGATTTCTGGTGCACATTAATCCTTTCTTGTTTCTTGATCTGAGCTTCATTCTGTGGGACCAAGCAGACAAATATTCTTTGGTCCTCATTCTCCTGGAAATACATACTGAAGTCCCAGAAGATGGTGCTCCTTCCTCCATTTAAAGCTGTAGAAGAGACTTCAAAGACTTCCAGTGTTCTTGGGGCAGTGAGGCTGCTTGCCTAACTGTAAGGGCTATAACATTTAATACTGTAACAAGGAAGTTAAAGGGATGCATTCTGTGAGGTGTCAAGTGGTTTTAACTCTAAACTCAGTAGGAACAGAAGAGAGTCAGCACATTTGGATCATGTCCCGAGAAAAACTCTGCTGTGCTTCAGTTTCTCATATGAATAGAAAGACTGTAAATAAAATGCAATGAAGTGAATTTAATCTAATAATAACAATGCATAGCAATCAGAAATGTTCCATAGTAAAAGCAATGAGATTCTTATGGAAATGGATTGAGAATCGCATTTCATTTGAGTTATCCCCACAACCTGTATTAACAAAGCAGAAAGCACAACACAAATACCATAAGCAACTGAATGAGGTACAGATGCCTTTTTCTAATTCTGTGAACCTATTTCAAGCTCCTGCATCGACTGAAGAAAAAAATTTGTACATCAACACAGTAGCTATTTGTCACTATACCTTCAGGAAAAAAAAAAATCTGAGTAGTGTAATTTACCAATAAAAGAACATCCTTTTTTTTTTTGTCCAGTGGAACATTTCTTATATTATTACTGAAACTTCCTTGGTAAAATTTTGCATCCATTGTCATCTGTGTGTACACAATGACTTTCAGTTAACCATATAAAATTATGTTTCTCCAGTGGGTAGTTTTGGAAACCTTTGTTTCATTTGGTTTGGTTTATTGTGGTCTGTTTTCTTTCTTTCTTTTCTTTTTAGTTTCCAGGAAATACTCTACATTGTCGGTGAAGATACTTGCTGTTTTTCTTGAATTAAAAAAAAAACCCTTTTTTTTTTTTTGGATAATGCATAAAATTAATTTTCAAGCTCCTTTTCCATAACTATTCTCAATTTCTAATACAGGAGTATTTGACCTATGGCCTAGGTACTGTATACAGCTCCCAGGATAATTTGTTTCATTCAGTTTGTGGTATTATATGCCTGTCTCCCAGCTCACATTTTTGCATCCTATGTTCAATATTATAGCTGATATATGTTTGATCACAGAGTGACAGAGGATGTGGTATCCCTGATATCAGTCACATTCTTTCTCATGGACTACTGCAGTTTTTGCTGTTCAGCTTCAGGAACTTTATCCAACTCAGGTAAGGAGCAGGAAATGCTATTACGTGTATAAAAGTCAGCTATATACTGTGGATACTAAATACCTAGTCTTGTAGAGAGAGAGAGCAATACTCAGACTCTCTCTCTCTCTCACAGAAATGGATATGTGGGAGGGGTGAATGCAAAGCCTGTTTTCATTTGTTTGTTCTGTTTATAAAGCAGAAGGACCAGTTCTGTTAAACTACTTCTCACTCAGGAAAATAAGATTATAATGTCTTACTTCTGTGTTGTTTCTGGCTTTCACTTTTTTCCAGGCCTCACAACATTTAGCTCTTTCACTTGGAATCTACTTGTTTTATTATTTGCTGAAAAAGGAAAGCCTGAAAAAAGAAAATAACAGAAACAGAATGGGAAATGCTATACAGACATATTTTTTTTGGTCTTACATTGAACTACTTTAAGTGATTCCGTGGTTATTTTTTGGTCTCAGTTACGATTTCTGAATGCTTGCAATAATCCCAAATTCCTTTCTAGACATAGTCTAATCTATGTTTTTAAAGTGGCTTCACTTCTGTTTTCTGAACTCTTTCCTAGAGCATGTCATTTTTGCTACATTTTCTTCAATAATTCTGCAATTAAAATGTGTTTGTGAACTTGTACTAGCTTCATCATGGTAAATTTTTTTATCATGCAGTCATTGTCTACTCTTCATAGCTTGCTCTTTCTTTATTGCATTTTTCACTGCACTTTATTGTAATCAATCAGTACTACTGTCTTTCCCCATCCTATTCCATCACTTTAAGCCATTTTTCCTTCTCTCTCACATGCCAACTCTATAAAACATCATTTGTCTTATCTATCTCTTACCAAAAAATATCATTTCCAGTCTTTCACTGGAAAAAGATTTCCCATGTCAGGGCATTTTCTTCTGGGATCTTTCTCTTTTATCACTAAAGAAAGCCTCACTACATGCATCCAAGGACTATATGAGGGAAACTTTATGTGAATAAGGTCAATCAGTCAATGCTTTATCATATTCTTGGATTTCATATTCCTGTAAACTGAAGATGACTTTTAAAATTTTCAGAATATTTAGTCCTTAATTTTAGTAGTAAAAAAAATAAGTCTCGTGTATCTTTGTATGGCTCAAATTGTTTATTTCTCTGAAATAAATTATTTTCTACTTAATGAAAGTACAATACATACAAAACAGGACTCTGAGCCACAAAGATTTCATAGAGAGGAGGGGAGGGGAGAGGAGATGAGAAGTGAGGCAAGGCTCTGGAAAAATTCTCCAATTGCTCTCCACCAACCAACCGATGCCCAGTCAGTCCCCAAGAAATAGCAACACTGCCAACCTCCGTCCCCGCAAGTTTTAGTGGTGAGCATGATGTCATATGATATGGAATATCCCTTTGGTCAGTTCGGGTCAGTTACCCTGGCTGTATCCCCTCCTGACTTCTTGTGCACCCCCAGAGTACTTACTGTCAGGGCACAGTGAGAAAGAAAAAGCCTTGATGTTGTACAAGCACAGCTCAGCAATAACTAAAACATTGGGGTGTTAGCAACACTGTTTTTGTCACAAAAAAAAAAAAAAAAAAGAGAGCACCATACAAGCTGCTATGAAAAAATTTAACTCTATCCCAGTCAAACCCAGTACAAAGTGTTAGTAATTCCATTGTAATATCTAGATTTTTTTTTTTTTTGGCTTATGACAATCAAGCAGGTTTTCTTTAGGACTCAGATAAGACTATAGATTTATATGCAATCTGAGACATAACTTTATTTTAAAAAAACCCCTATTTTTTAACTTCTAATTTCAGTGCCTAGATTAACAAAAAAGACACAAATAGGAAGCTATTACACCTGTAGTTGCATGGAAGATTTCCATCATTAATTAATAAACATAAATACAGCTCCAGGTTTGCAAAATAACTAAGCAATAGATTGTGATCTGGAAACTGACAAGTAGATTGGAAGTGATTAAGAAAAGAAGCAGGAGTGCTATAATGGATACTTGAGAGCACCCTTGCTATCTTCAGCCTTTGTGCCTCTCAATGTCGTGTCAGTGTCTGTGGGACCATTGGAAGGCATTGCTTACTGGGCAATTTCTACAGGTAAGAAAGGGGAAGTCTTCCTCAGACCGTTCCATCTGCATAGCCTGAGCAAGCTGTGGTCTTGCTATATCAAAAGCTATGCGCTCAGAGTATGTTTCCATAAAGCAAGCAAGGGTCCTGTAAATCTGTGATCTATAGGAGAACTCACATATCAAATGGAATACATAATTGCATTTTCTGGTTCTGATATTATTTAAATCATGTTCTAGAGCCCCAAAGCAGTACAGTGGAAAGCTGGCAAGTACTAAATGATAGGAAAGCATGGGACAGAGGGGTTTTGTTTTGGTTTTTTTTTTTTTTGAGGAAGAAGCGGTGTGTGGCTTTCTGCAGTTTGACTGTAGCTTATTTACAAAAAAAAAAATAAAAATGATATGACATGGAAGAAAGCATAAGGCTTTCCTCCTGCACCAGTCTTCAGGCAGGCACAAGAAAGATGTGGAAGATACAGGTTTTCTGAGATATCAGTCAGTTCTAGCCCCAGTACCACTTGCAGCTGCTCTGAATTGCACTGCTATTTTGTGTCTTTGACTTTGTGAAACATGGAGACTAATTCAGCATGCCACTGCCTACACTTGAGCCACCACCAATACAGGGGAAAGAAAGCAAGAGACAGAATCTTATATGGTGTAGCTATGTCTAGCCAGATTTACTCTTTTCTTGGGAATTATCCGTTGTGAATTTTTAGAGACAGTATAGCTGTAAGTGACACAAAATCAGTTGTTTAAATACATCCACTGATGTATTTAACATTACAAAAAAAATTGTCAGTTATACAATAAAGCAAAAGAATACAGCATATCAAATAAAATATTGGTTAGATAGTATTTAAGTACATATAGTTTTAAGTATGCTTACTGTCATCGAGCACAGTCTATTTATAAACCATTTGGATTATTTGGAATTAATTTTTTTACCTGCAATTTTTTTTTTATTTGCAGATTGTTGCAAAGGTTATTGGTCTAGTTGTCTTCATATTTGCTTTAATGCTAACTAATAACTTTAAAAAAAACCAGACTGAGTATCACTGCATTGCATCACAACCAAAAACTGACCTGAAATAAACAGTCATCTTAAGCATATTGTGTGTGCAGGTATGTTCATACTGGGAATTATTTGTATGGATTTTTCTATTTTTTATTATCATAACCATGGAATGCTGAGGTCTGGCTACAGAAATGTTGAGAAATACATGCTCAGTTTTTAGCAAAGAATGGTATGTCCATGTGTCCAGCTAGGATGCTTGGTAGAGGTTTTTATATCATTCTTGGAAGAACATAGGATTATTAAATTTTAGTTTCCGTACTAGAATTTGTAAGAAAAGCACACTAAATTGCAATCTTTATAACAAGCATTTCTGAAGAATCTATGTAAGTGGATTGTGATGCTATATAATTGAGATTCCATGTTTAGTCTCCCGACTTTGGAAAGAGAAAATAAAACAAGCACACATACTATAATGAGATTGACTGAATAGCATGCAAAGGTTTGGAAAAATGCTGAAGAAAAAAAATACGCAAGCAACTAACTGCAAAATGGATTAATTGCAACATGAGCAAGATGTGCCTGAGAGGCACAGAGGCACCCATCTGCCGCCCTGATGCACTCTCTCGGGAGGTGTGCTGCCTCCCAGGGGCTCGCATCAGGGATGTCACCAAGAGAATACCAAGCCTCATACGGCCCACTGACTACTACCCGCTACTGGTGTTTCATGTGGGGGACAGCGACACA
>JAAGAY010147198.1:0-24367 GCA_011801015.1 Ardeotis arabs | reverse complement strand
TTGGATATTAGGAAAAAATTTTTCACAATGAGAGTTGTGGAACACTGGAACAGGTTGCCCAGAGAGGTGGTGGATGCCCCATCCCTGGAAACATTCAAGGCCAGGTTGGATGAGGCTCTGAGCAACCTGATCTAGTGGGGGATGTCCCTGCTCCTTGCAGGGGGGTTGGACTAGATGACCTTTGAAGGTCCCTTCCAACCCTAACCATTCTATGATTCTATGATTCAGTAGTGTGCAACTAATAAACTGGCCTGAATAAATTAATGAGATAAAAAATCTGAGCCTATTCCTCTGTTCTGATCTAACGCAGATTAAAAGCACAATGTTAATACATGGTGCTGTTTCACATCACACATGAAATTTTCATAGTACAAACATTCATGAACTTTTTTTATTTTTTTCAAACTACACTCCTAGAACAGCACTCCTAGGCCTTCTCCACAGCAGGCACAAACCTGGATTTAACTGATTTTCAGAGTAGCATAATGGTTTCTCAGTCTCCTACCTCTGGGAAGCCTGACTGAAATTTGCTGATAAACTGCAAAGTTATGGAGGGTAGATAAGAGAAGGCAAGTGGCTTCAAGCATTAAAATTTGATGCTGGTTCCTTTGGAAACCAAGCTGGTTTTTTTTTTAATTTTCTTTGCATTTGAGGTTCTGAGTTTCGCACTTGCTCAGTTCTCACAGTCCATGTGACTCCATTTCTCACTAATTATCATGAATATTTTAATCATCCTTACATTTACTTATGAAAGAAACCTGATTTATTATATATTACTTTTTAATAATGATCTATCTCCATTTTTAACATTATTAGCTTTTCTTTTATGTCTTCTCCAGGAAGAGCTTGTAGACAGTCCAACACTTGGTGGAGTGATTTAGCAGTACAAGATGGATGAAAAGTAGGTTCGGTAAATGCTAAACCTGTTTTGTAACATTTTATAACCAGACTGGATGTTCCAGATCACCAAAAATTTCAACTGATATTCTGTGTCATTCATTAATAGGTACCACTGGAGGAGAGAATGTTAAAAATCAATTTCTAAAAGCGTAACGCTCCTGAATCTAAGCTTTATTCTAGTTACCTGATAAAACCTACTGAAGAACTCTTATAAAATTGATTTGAGTGAATATTCAGTTAACAAATCCAGAAAGTTGATGTAAAAGCATGGGATAGATGAAGTAATAGTGAATGGGAAGCATCACGATCTAGAATCTACCTTGGGAAACCAGACAGGCTGTAACTCCATATGTAATCAATCTGGGGCAGAGCAGCCCAGCAGTTCTTCAAACTTAAATTATTGTCTAAGTGAGATACATTGAGCCTTAAACTGGAGTCCTAGAGAAGCACTTTGGAAAGGTTTTTCCAAGTGTGGATAGTGAATTACAGAACTGGAAAATGATGAAATGATGCATATTTGACCTGTTGTTCATTGTGTGCTTTGGACTGAAAGTGATTTGCTTACCAAAGAAATGCAGCTGAGCCAAGTTTCCACTGCTTTACACTCAGTATAAAGGCTACAGTTATAGATAGATAGCACTAAGTATTCACTTTGCCCATGCAGAAATATATTTCTAAGATAGAAGGCACCTGCTGATAGGTTAGATTTATCTTGGGCCAGTGCCTATGTAAATGGGAGAAGGACACAACACGTTGGTTTCTGCAGCCTGTAATAGGGAGTCTCTGTTGCACCTGGGTAAACACAGATCTTTTCCAACCTTTCCTATTATATTAGCTCACATCTTCCCTCAATAATGAAAGCCTGAGGTTGGCAGTGCAAGAGATGGTTGAGAGCTCAAGCACTTTTATTCTGTCTCCTTGGGCTGGAGCTGAACACTCTCTCCAGAAAGTACTGTCAGTCCAGGTCTGTCATGCAGGGGAGCACCAGGAGAAGGTGCATGAGGAACAAGTACTGGACTGGTACACCTTTGGGGCTGCAGGATCTGCTGCGTGCAGAGCCACCTCCTTTTATTTGCTTTGAACCTGGCTCCTACATGCTTTGGGTGATGGTCTGGAGCTTTGGCGCTAGAAGGATAGTAAACATTCAGTTTCCGTTAACCCCATCTGTGCCATAAATATTTTTTACCTTCTTTATGCTGTTTAAGTTGTCACTTTTCCAGGCTGAATATCTCTTACGTGAAAAAAAAAGAGTTGTTCTAGACATTTGATTAATCTTACTACCCTTTTCTAAAGTTTTTCCAGTTCTCATTTATCCTTTCTGTTATTACAGGGCCAGAACTACATGCTCTAATCCAGGTGTGGATGATCCAGAGATCTAGACAGTGACACAATGTTCCTATCTGATTTGCTCTCTTTTTTTCTTCCTAATAATTTCTAATATTTAATTTGTCTCCTTCCCCACTACTGAGCTGATCTGTACATGAGCTATCTACCGTAAAACCAAGCCCTTACTCCTGAGTGATAGCAGTCAGTTCAAATACAGCATTTCAACAATCCTGCAGCTAAAATGTAACAAGAAAATAAAAATCCCCACTGACATAGCAACAGCAAGCCAGAAAACTTATTTTCTTTCTGTTTTCAAAATGAGACTGAATGTGTCATGTCCATTCCTTGATTTTACCAGAAGATGGTGACACAGGGCTCCTTTTCCTGTAATCCCCAGACCTCCAGGCTCCATACTTAACAGTTCTACCTACAGAAAGCAGTGTAGCAAAAGTGCTCTAGAAGCTTGGCTTCTCCCAAGGATCTTACTACCCATAGCTGGTATACTGAAATGGTAACACTTTACAAGCAGAATTTGCCCTGTAGACCTTCTTCTCCTAGTGTAAAGGAACCTTTCTCATGCAAAGAACTTTTAGAATGAAAAGTTCACCAGAGAATTAAAGTTCTCATTTTGGAATGATATTGTCTCTACAGAGAAACCTCTTGGCATTACTATTTAAATTTAAATTGATGCTTTACATTATTTATCTTTCTGTCACAGACGTAGCCTTAAACAAGCACTGAAAAAATCCCTTATGTAGATATTTTAGAATTATACTTTAATGTTTTTGCTCCCAAAGTCAGATAGAAAGTATTGGGGCTAAACTTAACAAAGTGTCATCATTTGTTATTATTTAATAAATATTGTTGGCTATAGTGAAGAAGAAGAAGGAAGATCAGCTAGCTGAATCAATATATTCGATATAATGAAGTTCATGTGATAATGCCATTGCTCACATCTCTTCTCTTAAACAGGTCTTTGACACTGTAAGCTTTTAGGATGTTGAGGATTCTGACAGATGACCGAGATGGTTTAATGCAACAGTTCTCTTCCCTGCTTCAGCAGAAGCAAAAGAGGAGCCTGTGTGGTTGCCCTTAGCATCTGCAGCTCACGTTCTGGCAGGTTAGCACAATCCCATTTCCAACAATGGCTTACATTAACATGCCTCCACAAGACACTTTGGTATTCAGGCTGTACCTACATTGGCTTTCTGTCACGATCGCTACACTATCTTTCCCACCCTGCCAACCTAGAAGCAACTAAAAGGGCTGGAGCATATTTGACTCTATTTGATGCCTGTTCTCAGTCACCCTTGACACAAGTGTGACACGCAGCACAATGAAAGGCATCGCCATGGTTCAGGAATCTCTGCCTAGGACAACTGGGGCCCAAGATGTCTTAAAATTTCATCTGTAAGATTTAACAGGGGGATAGAGCTCAGACTTGAAAGATAGAAGATATAGGAACAGAAAATAAATCCAAGTTGTACATTCCAGCATGTGTCCCTTGAATATGCAAGATATGGTATGGCTTTTTTGATGGCTAAAGGATCTGCATCTGTGTGAACCACAAGCCAAATGAGGTCTAGGCATATGCACTCTTTTGCATTCATTTGCATTTTAGGACCTACTTTTCATTACATCTTTCATCTCTGTGCACAGATGTTTTCTCTTGCTCTGAGATTCTTTCCTAGCTGCAACCAAAGTTCTTATGATGATTACAACGCTTAGTGAATTACCTTACTCTATGTTGTTTTTTCCTTTCAAACATTTTCCTTCAGAGCATCTTTCGCACGGCCTGTGTTTCCTACATGAGCCATAGTAAAAAATGTAGCAACTTTTCCTTAATAAGATATTTGCACAAGTCGGGCAAAGCCTTCTTCAGACCTTCCACATGAGCATCACATTGATGTTAACAGAAGTTTTCCAACCACAAAGGGTACATACTTGTTCAGTAAAGTAATAAATCATAAATATTTTTTTCCAAATGACTTATGGAAAAGAAACTAAATGCAATTAAATAAAAGAGAAATAAAGACTCATTTGTGTAAGTCAGGCTAATTAACTTGTAATAAATTCAACTCCAGGGGTAAGGCTGAACTGAAAGGCTACTTTTGTCATAGATATTCTCTTTTACAAGAAGCCAACAAAGTCATTTGCAGCAACATCAGTGCTGAGGTGAGTTTATGTAACCAGGATATTAATGATACTCATGGACATTGACATGAAATGAATGAATTCTATTGTTTTCTTTAAAACTGTTAGTCTGAGCAAAGCACAATTACCAAGTTATTTAAAAATGGATTCTCTGTTAAATCTGAGACTGGGAACTTACAAAGGATATTTTCAGATCAGTCTCTACTGGCTAACAAAGTTTACAGAGAATGGATGATACCACCATTGCATACATATGCTCGGCTTAAATCTAATCCAAGCAGTCTCGTGTGGGTAAGGGCAGAGGTACCCTACCTAACAGGGAATGTTGGACGGATGGGTATGATCAGGAGGATGTGTTACAGGACTCAGAAATACATAGCCCGTGGTGGTCTTCATGCTCCTTTCCCTCCTGAGAATTTTCAGTCATTCTAGCTCCTACTGCAGTGAATATTTAGAGTTTTCATTGAAATATTTGCATTTTAAAATGCTTATATTTCACTTTTTTTTTTTTCTGCTGGGAAACTCTAGTGCCTCTGTGCTTTGAAGACGAGACTTGAATGCTGGATTTCTGGATTAGGAAGTAACACTGTTAGGAGCAGCTTTTTTTTTTTCCCATACCTCCAAAAGGTATCATCAAAGATGAGCTGGGATGCAGCTGAGCCTGCCTGGTAGCTGCCATACAGGTACTCCTGTTTCTTGGAATCCACAGTCAAAAACCATCCTGCCCAGGAACTATCATAACCAACTGGTTTTTAAGAGCTTAGTGATTCTCTGCTTGAAATGAGTGTGAGTACAGGGCAAAAAGCCTGCTGCTTTTGTTGTGCTGAATCTACTGAAACAATTAGAATAAGGTTGGCTTACATCTGGGTGAATTCCCATTTCCTTGAAATTGTAGCAGTGATCAAGGGCTGAACAGATGACATAGCTGTGGGGAGAGGGCTGGTGTGCCCATTCAAGGGCAACTTCTCCAGATACCAGGCTTGGGGCTCAAATCGCGTAGCTGGGAATAAGAAAAGAAAGTCCAAACTACTTGTAGCATCTGAATAGCATGGCTTATGTGAGGAACTGGTCTTTCTGTGGTTATCTCATTGCTTTGTGCCTTTTGGCATCGAGTTAGCTCCTTTTCTTACTGATGAAAGGCATTGATCACTGCATTAGCCCTGAAATCCCACTGCTTCATGGTTTGTGACAATGTCCTACATGGACTCTGCCATGGGGTAAAGCAAACAGATCTTTACTGGCAGAAGCTATCTCATCAGCAAACAGAGTCCCTGGGGACCATAAGCAAGGTCAGATAGAACAAACTTACTTCCCCCTACATGGCTCAGAGGCTGCCAAGAGAAGTCTGGCGCTCAGATCTACTGGGGCACAGATAGCCTGCCCTTCAGGGACCCATCCCAGTGGGCCCATCTTCCCTTGCAGGGGTTTTCAGCTGAGATACGCTCTCTTTACGTAAGTCCTTTTGCTCAGAGCTTCCTGTAAGTATGTCAGGTCAGGCCTAATGGACCCATGGCAGGTCATTTATCTTAGATGGTTATGATAGGGAGTCACATACTCCACTGTAGGCTGTATTGTCCCCTTCTGCTGCCTGTTGCTGCAGGAAGTCGAGTGGACAACACCTCACAGGGTATAAAGAAGCTCTAGTTCTCTTTCAGGGCTTAATTTGGATCCAGCTGTTCCATAGACTGAGAGAACACATGTGGGATTAACCTGTCCTAATCAGATCTGGTTTTGTTGTAGTGCAAGATTGAAGGATCTTAATAAAATCACCTACAGATGAATGAAACACACTATAAAATACATGTGTTTACTACAGACAAAATGAATATAGAGTACGTAAATTAAACTTTTAGCCTATGTCTATCAGAATCCTTTCATTCCTTCTCTACCATAAATACAACTAGATAGCATGAAGAGGAATGTTCCCTATCACACACTAAGACAGATGACAGCAACATGAACAAAAGATGAAAGGCAGACCAACAGAATTTTCCTGGAATTAGGACAAAATTCACCTTGTGTCCACAAAATTCTTTGCAGAATTGTCCAGTTCTTAAAGAACATCATGATAAGAGTAGCATCAGCCAGGTATTTTTAGCCCTCTGCTCTATGGATCTCCATACTGTGAACTATAGGCATTTTTGTGCCTTCCATGCATGTATGGCACAAGACTAGAGTTTTTTACTGTCCTCTCCACATCCTCCCCTTCCAGAGAGATTTGGGATGATCACTCTTCCCACTCCAGGTCTCTGCCACAGCTCAGGCCAACCTGCTGATTTGGAGCATGAAGTTCCTCAATCAGAGGACAACTGTGGTGATGCCCTGCATCCTGGTAGATACCTCCCAAGCCCATCCAGCATTCAAAGGTGCCCTGTTTGATACTTTTGCCAGGAGTCACTCCAGTGTGAAAACTCCCAGTGCAACTCTCCTACTGCAATTCCTTGCCTCTACTCTCAAAAGCAAAAGCCTGGGAGATAGATGGGGCAGGAAGTTGCTCCATGTGTTATTTCCCAAAGCCTCTGCTCTGTCTTAGCAACCATGAGATTTTTCCTAACCTCTTTCCCTTTAGCAATAGGCCGAGAACCTGTTTTTCTGCCACCCCACTCTGATAAAAATCTCACCATCCTACCTTCTAACCAGTACTGGTGCACTGATTTATCAGGGTAGGATCTCACTGGAGCTGCTCCCAGCTCTGCTTGAGTTCATACAGCCACCTGAGAGTAGGCTGCCTCAAACCACAGCAAGTTATCATTGATCATAACTCTGTAAAAGCCGCTGCTTCGCACAGAGGCACAGTATCTCCCGGTCCACTGAGTGATGGTATCTTGCCCAAGCAGAAGCAATAGCTCAGGGCTTCCATTGAGTTCTTACTGCTTGGAGCAAAGCGACTTGTACAAGGCAACAGTCTCCAAGCCCCCTTGGGTCAGAAGCATAGCCCTCCTGTACACCATACCCATGCTACAAGCACTGATGAGTCTCAATAAAGGACCTCTGTGCAGGGTGGACCAAGTTTGGGAGAACAGGTCAGAGGACCAGAGAGATGTCAGGGGTAGGGAGCTTGCTTGTTGATCTGGGGCTTGCACCGCCTCTGCAGTGCTCACATCACATTGCCAGAAATGAGCAATGCACATTCAGGAGTATCACCTTCCCAGCAGCAGGGACTAAACTCCACTTGCAAAAAAAATTATCCAGGGTCGATATGGAATGGCATGAGTGAAAGCAGTGCAGAGCAGTGGGAGAACCACTGTCAAAGCATGAGTCAGTCTCTCCTCGAGGCAGCAGCAGTGGGATAAAGGGTTTACACTGGGCCCCAGTGCTCCACTGCAGTAAGAGTGGGTGATCCGCAGACCCACAACAGCAAGAGAGTGTTTATGTATTTCTTGAAAATGGGTTTTACCCAAGTAGGCATATAAGGAGAGAACGCAAAGAATTGCCATCTCCATGTGAGAAAAGTTGGACTTGTATAACAGCCTTTAAAACATGTTTTACAGACACCCTGCTATGTTAATAAAAGTGACTGAAAGTTTTTATTGATTTTTAAAGATTTATAATGGGACAGGAAGAAACCAGAGACACTGAGATTCAGTCCTTAAGTGATAGATTTAAACAACAGTGCTTATTTTATTCATCAGCCATAGCAATAATTTATGGATTACTTTGTAGCAGGACAGTTCTTCAACAGCTTATGCCCAGTGTCACTGTCCCTCAAAGCATATTTCTGACCCTGTGGGCTGCAAAAAGACACTCGCAGTGAGTGCTACAGCTGAGTAAGTCTATTGTCTTAGGGATTTTATCTTTTTTGTCAATATTTTTTTAAGAAATCCTAGGCAAAGAGTTGGAACATGTGAGAAGGAACAAGTTGGTTGAGGGTAAAAAGCAACAACCTAGGCAGCAAAGAGCTATGTAAGGAAGAAAGGACTCTGTGGGGACTGGCTTGGGTGAATGCTGATCATCAGCAAGTCCGGGAGAAGACACAATAGAATTGCAGGGGACTCGTTACCTGTTGGTATAAAGCTTTTGCTGAGGAACCCAAAACTGAAAGCTATCTGGACAAAACAGCTTGGCAGAGAGAATACACTTGTAAAAATTACAGCAGACTTTACAGAAAACAATCTTCCAAGGATAATTTGGAAAATGTGTTAATAACTTGAATTACTCAACTGGAGAAAATGTTACACTTTAAAACTCTCAGTTGCTTGGGGTTTTTTTTACAATTATTTGCTTATTATTTTGATAAGGAAGTTAATAATTTTCTTCTGAATATCCCTCAATCAGAGAGTAGTTAGTAGCACTGCCTAGCCTACACGTGCGAACACTGTAGCCATTACAACTCATGCCGAAAGCCAGCATGCCCAATAACTCAACAACTACTTCTTAGTAGGATCGACAATTTTTCCCATGAAAAGTGTGGTGCCAGTTGTTTTATCAGAAATCAATATAATGAAGGGTCTGTTGAATTTGATGGTAACAGAAGGATGGAGAACTTTTTCAAGGATTATGGCTGTGGCCCCTGAAGCTTCAGTTCCAGCCTCATCAACTTCCAGTAGAGCCTTGTGAACTGCCTGCAGGGAAAAGGAGCAAATGCTGTGGTTTACATACAGGACAGCAAGTAGGGGGTGAAGATACACACTCTTCTTATGGAGTATTTAGGAGAAGAAAGAAGTGATAAAACCCACTGGACCAAACTTTCTCATATGGTAAATCTCCAAGGGCCTGCAATAGGCGTATTTTCCATGCCAGGACTGAACAGGGAAGGCAAAAAATAAAAATGGACACACTGTAGATGCAGCCTCACCAGTGCTGGGTAGAGGGAGATAGTAACAGTCTATGCACGAGCTGGTTTATTGTTTTAGATGGTTTGGACTTCCACTAGCAACACAAATCTCATAATATACTCCTCATTTATAATTTACTTGACACAATCGCCTGTAAACAACCATATTCCAGTGCCAAGAAATCTTTTAAAATCTTTTCCATGTACTTAATATCCAGCCTTTTAATAGCAATGTTAAAATAATACAAAGGTGGGACAGCAGACCCTCTCTGTAGGAAAGCACAACTACTAAGCAAGCCCCTACATGTCATTGTGTGTTTTACTTATAGCTTCAGTAGGACAAGGAGGGAAAGCAAGTCTTTAAAAACCCCGGATACAATTAATCAGAGCAACCAACCACTGCCACATCACCAGCTCTGTCTGTTCACTTACTTGTGAAACCTGAAGATCACAGCTGCCGCTAATTCCAGATAGATCAGCATTACTAGAGAATACATCAGTAATGCCCATTTCCTTGAACAGTTTTTTAACATCGTAAGATCCACTAATAGAAATCTTTGGTAAGTGCAGATCTAATCTCCTGTTGAACAAAAAAACCGAAACAGCAGTGAAGCATCGCAGCCTTGTTTCAGTCAGCAGGCTGGACAGTACGCAGCTCAGTGACACTTGAAAGCATTCTTCTGATTGTTAATTTGTTTCACGGTAGCATTTGTGTTCCCTGAGCAATTTTGTCATGCAGAGAGATGTGCCATCTTCTTGCACTTACATTCTGTCTTTGATTTTAGAAAAATAAACTAATTTCTTCATCACCACTGTTTTGTCCCAGTGCCACATACACACCTAGCAGAGTTTTGTGGCTAAAGGGCTACAGAAAGTAAGCAGACTTACTGTGGAAAGGCTAAAGGAGGGGAAAAGGAGGATTAAATCTAAGACATGGTGAAACAAATGAATTATTTTAGTACCATGAAAGAAAAGGTATGATAGCCAAAAGGTAGCCAAGCAAGTCTTGAGGCAGTCATTACAACCCTGTGTTCCCTTCTCTCAGGTCAGAGAGCCTGCAGTTGCTTATCGATTATGCTCTGTTCTGACTTGTCTTGGGAATCACTCAAAACCCTGCTTCATGGACGTTGTAAAAGAGGAGGTGATCTGATATTAATCTTTTTTTCTTAAAAATAATGATGTGTCCTCAAATATAGTAATCTATCTGCCTAGAGTTACCTGGTCTCAAGTTTGTTATCCCATTTACAGACAGTTTCCTTGGAGAGAGCATCTTCCACTTGCTTCATCTTTCCATCATCAGGCAGAATGAGCAATGCTCGTGCAGTGCCCAGGTAAGGCAGCTCCAACACCTCGCAGGAGAGATCCCGGTCATAGTAACTGTCATAGCTGCTGTCACGCTGCATCATGTTGACTCTAACAGATGCATTTGTGTTCACAAAGAAATCATCCTTGTATGTACGCAAAGGATCAAAAGACTTTTCCCAAGCAGCTAATGAGGGAAAAGAGAAAATGTTGCACTCAAACACATCAAGATTATAAGAAATGGCTGATATAAATCAGACCAACTTAAATGTTAGGGTGCTGGAGAAAAGTTTATGGGAGAGGAGGATCACTAAATTACTTCAACCTCCCACATAACATACAATAAAACATTTTAGCTGTGCAGTAAGTTCAGCATAGTTAGTGTAAGTCCTGTCTTGCTGAAAAGCAACCAAAGGTTGATGAGGACCAACTGACAGAGTCCTGCTTCTATTGTTGGGGTTGTTCAGCCTGGAGAAGAGAAGGCTCTGGGGAAACCTCATAGCAGCCTTCCAGTACCTAAAGGGAGCCTACAAGAAAGCTGGAGAAGGACTTCTGACAAGAGCATGTAGTGATAGGACGAGGGGTAATGGCTTTAAACTGAAAGAGGGTAGGTTTAGATTAGACATAAGGAAGAAATTCTTCACTATGAGGATGGTGAGGCAATGGAAGAGATTGCCCAGAGAAGTTGTGGATGCCGCATCCCTGGAAGTGTTCAGGGACAGGTTGGATGGGGCTTTGAGGGACCTGGACTAGTGGAAGGTGTCCCTGCCCATGACAAGGCAGTTGGAACTAGATGATCTTTAAGGTCCCTTCCAATCCAAACCATTCTATGATTGTTATTGTACCTATATGTTCACATCATTTGTGCCTTTTATATAATTTAAATTCAACCACTTAAACATTCAGACACAGGATCTTGTTATGCCTTTCCTGTTAGGCCATACTCAATGCAAGCTGATTGCACTCAGCCCGGTGAGGAATTCATCAGCAGAAAAAAGGATCCTAACATTCAAGCAGGGTCCAGAAGCACAGGCCCTCAAAATGCTGTGTCCCAAGTTTTCATGCAGAGTACCTAGTAGATCTACCATAATACTGGGGACCCTGGAAGTGCAAGGATGTTAGTCCACTAAGTCTGATTGACACATACAGTCAGCATAGAGATCTTTGAAATATCTTTAGTCATTATGCCCTCAGACCAGTGAGACTGTGTGCAGTGGGTTCCTGTGTATGAGCCAGTCTGCTAAAGTGGGACTTCTCTGTCCACCTTTCAGGCAAACTGGGCCAAAATTAAGCAATCAATGTTTCTCAACAATCAGATTCTCTGCTTTCAGCCAGATCGAATCTTTACTTTGAAGGTCCTGCACAGTTTAGCTCTTACCTAAATAGCCACTCTGCTAATAAATTGTCAAGAGTTCCCTACAATTTTTGTTTTGCATTAAAATAATCTATTGGAATATTATGTTAAATATCTTACCTTTAAAATAAATGTAGTTAACAAGAACCAATACAGTATTTGGATTAAGACGACTAATTAATTCAGGAATTTTCCCCTTGGTTTTCTCCTCTACGTATTTATTGATTTGCTTCTTAGCTTCTTCTGGGTTATGGAAATTGATAGAAAAAACATCTGCATCATAGAATTTTTTGGTATTTTGTAAAAATGTCTCCTGTGGTTCATACCCAATAGCTGGGAAAAGGGCATTCCCTATATTTAATGTGATGTTAACATCAGTACAGTTCAGTACTGCTAAAACTTGATGAAAACTTGCATGTATATCATGTATGTGAGCCTCAGTCAGACTGCCAAAGCCCAGTCCTTCAAAAATCTGAGACAGGGTAGTTGACTTAGCACCAAGAGCCAGCATGGCAAAGGCAGTGGAGATGCTCAGGGGAGAAAAGAAAACATTTTCATCAGCTTCTTTTGATATAACCTGTTTGTAAAATCTAAATACAAAATCTGCATAGTTAGAGCCTTGCTTGTCACAGTTATGTGTTAATAAATTTTCTGTTCCATCATGCAGATTAGTATTACTGACTTCATGGCAAATGTCTTCAAGGTGGCAATGGGCTACAGCACAAAGAACAGCAAGGAGTAAACACAGGCACAGGAGATACTTCATCTTCTTTTCAAATTGTTCTCTCACAAAATAAACAGTCATTAGATGAGCAGATGGTAATGATGAGCTTGGTAGAAAGAAATAATGAATAGTTTGTTAGCATAAATATTATATAGTACAATTGTAAAGATCTAATGTACATAGGATATTTAAAGTGCCCATGGACACAATGTCAAATACCATTAAAAATTAAACCAAATGATAAATTAAAATATCAGGCATCATAAAACCATAATATTCCATTGTAACTGCCCTGAAAAGGCAATTCTCTTCTTTGTTGGCAATGAAAGTATAGAGCCAAAGTCCATAATAATCTCTATTAACAGTGACATTATCTTCCCTGGATCATTGCCTCCTATGGTGTACATCTAAACAAGTTACCATGAGGTAAGACAGGGTGTGGGTTTCAAAGACTTCAAATACTCCACAGTGCCTACCCAAATGCAGTTTGGTAAATGTGAGGAAATGTGAGGCAGCTCATTTCTTACTGGAAGTGGGATAAATTCCCTCACTTTCATCCAGGCAGCAGCACACAGACAGACAGCTATCATGGACTACCTGGTCTTGTTAAATTCACACCCCTGTTTACTTCATGGTTACTTACTCACATGGCCAATCATTGCCCAGAGCTGATAAATGAGGGATGAAAGTCATTACGTAAACTTCAAGGCAAAATTCAAGGCAAAAGCCTGGAGCATCCTGCACCATGTGGGAAGCAGCAGGTTTGCACCAGACAATGAGGTGTATGTTTGGAATGAAGGGACTCTCCTTTCTGGGGCTGCAATAAGTGTTTGTAAATTGCTAAATGGTGTTTTGCCCCTCACCATGGGTTGACATGTGTGGGATGTGTGGCTCCTTCTAGAGTTTAACATTTCATGGATTGTTTTTCTCTAGTTGTTTGAGATACTGCACACTTCAGTGAAAAAGAGGACAATTTTTGTCTATCCATAACCACTTCCTGTGTCCAAACAGAGCTTAGCCTAAATTCCAAAGAATTTCTGAAGCAAAGAGTATGATTTTTTCTGCAGCAAGCTTATATTAGACATGACTCCGTTTTTAACTTCTACTATAACAGATCAGTCAAAAAACTTCTCTTAGTTTCACAACTCACTACAGAAATAATAAAGAAGTTCACCTACCAGAAGCTGGAAAACAGTGAATATTGTAATCAAGTTTTCCCCACATACTTTTCCCTTTAGAGATGTTAACCACATAATTTCAACATGTTGAAATTAGAAAATTTCAGCCACAAATACTTTTTGTTACCATTTCAAAGCTGAGGAAACTGGAAAGACTTTATAACCTCTGGACTGTATTTTTAATATGCAAATTGGAAATTCAGAAAATAATTCCCTGCCAAACCACAGATTAGTTTGTCTATGGGAATAAAAGGGTAATTAAATTTAAGTTGTGGCCTTCCACCCACCTTCTACCCTCACCTCAGTCCTAATTAGAGAGCCTGGCCTTAGCAAATCAATGGTTGTTTTATACATTAAGTCACCAGAAGAGTTTATAAATTGGACCTGGTTGTTCAGTCAGTAGTGGGATTATGCTAATTTCAAGTCACCGTGAAGGCTGTTTCCAACCTAAGAGGTGATTTCATCAGTATTCTGCTTTAAGAGCTACTTAACAAGTCCCCATTACTCCAAATGTTATTTTATTCTAATTTCAGGCTAAGCATATTCCCCCAGAACAGCAGGTCCCACTGGTCCCTTGCATGTTTGCTTGATTAATGGCAACATCCGCACACAGCCAAGGCGTAAGCAGACAAATGAAATTAACCTAACATGGAAGTTCCACCGACCACAGAAAGCATCATTTGCAAGTCTCTAAGAAAAATGCATGTGTGGTACTTACAAAATCAGAAGCCCTTCTGCATTCAGCTGGCCATGCTGTTATCCACACCCTTACTTATACTGCTACATCATCTTCTGCTTAATTTCCACTGTTAAACATTAAACGGACCTGATGAAAATCAGAGCCTATCAAAAAAAAAAGGAGGAAATTGAGCAAATATTGATAAAATAGGGTTTCCAAGGATGATCTCCACAATTCAGCCAATGGAGCTGACAGTCTTCAGCCATTTGAATAATAGCTGTGACTTCCCGTCTGTGGCCTCTGACCGCCTAGAGGAGCTTAGCGCAAGCATTGTGTAATTAGGACCCTACAGCAAACCAGGAGGTTGTGCTTGGAACCACTGGAATGAGATGCTAACTCTTGGTGCCAGAAGTCAGGCTTTCTGTGCCATGCTGAAGCACACATGGAGCTGACAGCCACACATCACAGCAGCTGGGCGCTCTTCCAAAGCCTGACTAGAGCCAAATCTTCCTCCTGATCCTCAGCCTGAATATGGACTCTGAACTGATTGCCTGTACCTTCTGAATCTGACTGCCATTGCATGCCATTGAAAGCATACGGGATAGACAAGTCTCCCTGATGGGTTTCTGACTCTGACATGGTCCCTTCATATGTCTCAGTTCTGTGTGCATCTGTGTTACTGCCCTGGGCAAGCGGTGGGAATACAAGTAAGCTGTTTTCTCTGTTGCCACACGTGCAGTATTGTCGTAGTTCAGCCCAGGTCGGGACCAGACTACGCAGTCTCTCTCTCACTCCCCCCACCCTCCGAGAAAACAGGGGGAGATAATAGAAGAAAAACGGCTCGAGGTTTGAGATAAGGACAGGGAGAAATCCTTAAAGTTACCGTCACGGGCAAAACAGACTCGACTTGGGAAAACTATTCATTTATTACTAAAACTAGCAGGATAATGAGACAGAGAACAAGATAAAAAAAAAACCTCCTCCCCACCCCTCCCTCTTCCCGAGCTTAACATTATCTCTACTACCTTCCCGCCCCGAGCGGCACAGGGGGGGAAGAGGGAATGGGGGTTGCAGTCAGTTCATTACGCGATGTTGTACGCCGCTGCTTCACAGTCGGGGGAAGAACTCCTCACATTCCTCCCCTGCTCCAGTGTGGGGTCCCACCCATACGCCACAGTCCTTCATGAAACTGCTCCGGCGTAGGTCATCTCTTCCACGGAGTGAAGTCTCTCCAGAACGGCTGCCCCAGCGGGCCCTCCACGGGCCACAGCCGTCTTCAGGCATCATCCACCTCCCCCGGTGTGGGGTCCTTCACGGTCTCCAAGTGGATCTCTGCTCCTCCGTGGACCTCCATGGGCTGCAGGGGGACAACCCGCTCCACCATGGTCATCACCACAGGCTGCAGGGGAATCTTGGCCAGGCGCCGCATTACTCCTCCCTCTCCTTCTGAACTGACCTTGGCATCTGCAGCTGTTTCTCTCACAAGAAAAGTTCGTTCTTCACACCAGGCTGGCAGACGCCTCTCAGGATCTTTTCACATCACCAATCTCATCTCCTCTCCACTTCATGCAGCCGGGCCGGGCCGAGTTGGGCCTGGTCAGCTGCCTGGCGAGAGGCCAGAGGGTGAGGCCTGCAAGGCCCACGAGGCCTGCGCCTCCCCCTCTGGGCCTCTGCCCCCGCTCAGCTTCTTCACATCTTGTCTTCTCTCTTTTTTTTTCTGTTTTCTCCTTCTTAAATACGTTATCGCAGAGGCGTTATCACGGGACATTCTGCTACCATTCGGCTTGGCCTTGGCCAGCAGCGGGTCCACCCTAGGCCCGGCTGAGTCCACTAAACAAAGGGGAGCAACTTCTAGCAGTTTCCTACAGAAGCTTCCACCTTAGGCCCCCCCTCACTAAACAAAACCACAACAAGTATGTATACACTCGCTTCTCCTGCCCCTCTCGCACAAAGTGAAATTGTTGGAATGAAAGAAGAGTACTGCTTGTTTCTCTTAACTTCTTCCAACAGGAATAAAATGCCAGTGGACCAAGCTGGCCAAATTTTTCCAGCTAACAACAAAGACCATGACTGAGCAGTGACATGAAATAACGTTTCCCAATTTGTGACAACTCTTTTTCCCTTGTTCTTGTTTACCCACTTTTGTAATTTTGTTGTTGCAAACATAGATAAACATGGAGACAGAACGTACATAAACCCTATCTTGACACTCCTCTCCTTTGTTTTCCTCTTTGTTTCTATCTCCCCTTTCCTTTTTACTTGTTCTTCCTAATTCTAGCTGTAAAAGGTCACAAACACAGTGATTATTTTACACATCAAAGCTTAGGTGAATGACAGGTCATGGTGGTCAAGAACAAACTGTGTTACAAAAGGGTTATAAGCCTTTTGTTTTCTTTTTCATTTGTGAGGCCTTATAATTACTATTTTGTTTTTAATAATGTTAAGCTACACTTTAACAAGGCATTTCCCTAGTATTTCATTGCAGCACCAGTAAGGTGCTACACAAGCTTTAAACTAAAACGATGAACGGATGCACGTGTGCCAGGTGTAACATGCACTGCCATGAGCCATTTACAGTCCCACCTCTCTACTGACCACAATTTCAACTCTAAAACTATGTCATGAAGCCACGTTAACTAGATTCATACTGGTCATTCATCTACTGAACCAGATCTTGCTTCTCCACTACTTACTTTTAAGAGAAATAAAAGTCTAGAATACTGAAATAACCAAACAAATGTGATTTATTATTTCTGATAACTAAGACCTTGATCAGCTGGTGACAAAGTCTACATTACCCAAGTCTATGTTACTGCTATATACTTCATGTAGCTCAGTATCTATTCCACATCTCAACTCACATTTTGACTTCTTTATAAGGAATAAACCCATACAATATTTCATACATTTACCAACACATTACCGCCAGTTTGTTTTGTTTTGAACAAATCATTCCGAAATAGGTTTAAAGAGATCTTAATTAACCATGAGCTGGTATATTTGATGACTACAGACCATTCATCTTGTCCAGTGTTTTTGTTATGCTTCTACACCTTAGGTCAGGAAATTACAGGTTTTGTGTCAATTTAGCAACAATAATAACTGCACTGATCTTATGGGACACACAGGTTACTTCAAGTATAAAAAAATCTTTACCCCTATAGAGCTATCACATCATAAGTAACACAAAGATTTGTAAGTGTAAAGTACATGAATCACAAGTATACTGACATAGCAGCAATATGAAGGAAACGGAGTGTGGAATTAGGAAGCAAATGGACGTTGCCTTCCCCTCCCTTCCTCGCTGCTAGTTTTGAGTAATTTAATAGTCATTGGGAAGGATCAGGCAATCAGAGTGCAGGGAAAACTGTTAAGATTGAAGATCTATGCATGTCTAGTGAACTATGGTTCTTCTAGTCTGGATGAGGTATATAATGAAGAAAAAAGGTCCAATCCACACACAGTGGTCATGCAATGCTTTCAACCCTTCTTGGAGAATCTACTGCACTGTCCTGCCAGGAAGGCAAAATTCATTAGTTTAGAAAGGAAATGTGAAATGGGGATGAAATGCAGTCTGTATATAGTGATGAGAACATTCACGAGGAGGGGGAAGTTCTGCTCACAGAACTATTTTTCATTTGAATTAGTATCACTAACAATATGTGCAAACTAAGTAAACAGCAGGGACTAGAATTTTTTTAAAAAGATACTATACCAATGGCAATGGACAATAGTTAACACTCATCATGGTTTTTCGGGTGGGAAACTAATGCCAGCTACAAATTACCTACTAAAATGTAGCAGATACATTACACGTATGGTGCAGCAATAGCAACTAAACCTCCTACTGCTGCTTCAGAAGTGTGCGGGTTGGCAGATATGACACAGAACTTAAGCCCTCCTGAAAAAGGGGCAGAAGAGTAGGCAGGTTGCTCTAACATTAGAAACTTTTATTTATACACCAGAATCATTCAAAAGAAGGCCTGTTTTTCATTATTTCTGCTATAACAGCTTCACCATGGAGTTTTTTTTCAGACTTGAGTGTTTCTGTAATTCTAATGCTAGTAACAAAATAGCTTTCTGAGATTTTCATATCTGAATGACTTCCAGCAGAGGGTCTTGTGTAGAATAGTATGCATTCTGTTTCCTTTTCCTTTTAACCCCCAAAACAGCTGACAAAATAACCATGTTGCAATCTTATTGACTATAAAGATCTTCAAGAATATCTTCCATTTCCTAAATACTGTTCAGGATACCAGAATGACTTCAGGATGGGATGGACTGCCTGATGAGAGAGCCACTGGGCTGAAAATTCAGGACAGATTGCTAGTTCTGTTGAGCAGCTCAGCTTTAACCTTGGGAACATCACTAACACTGTCTGTTGGGTTTCAGTTTTCTCATCTGTAAGACAAAAATGACACATCTAACTTCTTCATTGAGATAAGATTACAGGAAAATGTTACTTTCAATGGCCTTGAGCATGATTTCAGTTCTCTACTCAGTTTAATGAAGACAGGATCCTTTTTTATCAGTTTGATACCATAGCACCTCCCTCGATAATGGCGATACACAATTTGAAAATCTGTGGTCTGCAGGGTGCAACTTTCTACAGCGAAATTAAAAGTGTTTCTTGGGTGCAAGGTTCCACAACAAGTCCTCTGCACTTTACAGAAAGGATCTTCTCTCCTGGTGTGCCTAGTACTTACATCCAAGAGTTTCTAGCTACCTAGGTACAGCATGGAGAGAGGTGATTAAGCACACATAAATTGCAAGTATTAATAATCTGCATGCACCACATGACACTGCCTAAGCCAACGCTTTAACTAGAATTTTTTTCTTTCTTGACTAGAAAATGCAGTTGCCAGCACCTACAACACAAGAATCTTGTACAGGAAAATAGAGAAGGATAAGGTCATTGTGCTCACTAAAAAGTTCTTTTTAACCTTCCGGTTTGACCGAAGCACCATGCCAGTAGTGATTGTTTCACCTGAACCTCTTCATCTACTGCCAGTCCAGTGTTGTGCTCTTAAAATAATACTATTTACCTATGGTAAGGCACCTGAATCCTGCTCTGATTGTTTAAACAAAGAAAGGAAGGATGATCATCCTCAGTGGATAGCTATAAGCAGACAAGAAGTTTATATAAAGTTAACCTGTGACTGAGCTGGGAATGGAAGCAGAAACTCCCAAGTCCCAGCCCAATGCTGTGTAACTACTGGCCCATCCTTCTTTCCTAATAATGTTCTTGCGTTAAAGAAAGAAAGAAATTAATCAATTAATTATGGGTTTCAAACAGCAATATAGTACTTAAAATTGTAATAAATATGTGTCTATACAACATGAAAATATAGTTAACAAGAACCATCCCAATGAGTAATTCAAGACTTAAGCAACTAACATTATTTTGAAAGCCTTCATTAAAAAGTTCTTTTTCACCTTCCCATTTGGTCCACTGACCCTGCTATCTTTGGCCATCTCATCTGAACTGCTTCCTTTACCTCCGCTGTACTCCTGAGTGATACCAAAGCGAGTGCCTACCTTTAATCGTGCAGCTGATCAAGTAAGGCTGATCAAAGTGGATTGAAGTAAACAGTAATGACATTATTCTGTGACTCAGAAGCTCAGATGCCCAAGCACACAATATAGATTTTGGCTAATCCTCAAAGAAAGACCCAGAATATGGTCTTGCAAGCCACAGAGGCTATTTACCTTGTTTATTACTCCCCGTCAGTCTCTCTGCTCGTACAGAACAGCTCTCTTGAAAATGAGAGTACAAACACAGGAGTCTACCAGGGAACAAACACAGAAGGGAAGCAGGTTCTAATTTCATTTTGAATAGATATAGTGTAGATTAAGCTTTGTCTTGGCCACTGCTTTTGACTATGTCGGGAGAAGATTTAAGCGAACACTACCCAGCTTTTAAAAATCCTACTCTACATCAATATGCAGACAAGTAACAAAAGCCATTTTTCCATTCAATCAGCCATTACACAAGTATCTCAGATTTGTTAGTTTTAACTGAAAATTACTGGAATTGCGACTATTTCAGTGCAGATAAAAACCTCCCTACCCCAAACTAGTCAATATCCTGTCTGGTGTTGGCTGCTACATATTGATATCTGTTCTGACATTCTTCTTCTGTCTTTCTTCACATCTCCCACAGTCACTTGCAAACCACTCTCATCTCCTTGGCACACTATGCCTTTACCCGCTGCTCCTTCCAGCAGCTTGGAGAGCAATGGCCAATAGAGCCTGTTGAAGAATCATGGAGGAAGACATCCCCAAAAGAATCACAGTAAGATCCTTCATCAGAAGCCAACCTTTAGGGACCAGGAAAAGCCCAGATGGATTTTTACAGAATGCCCAGCTGTCTTCTTCCATAAATCAGCAGAGCATTATGGTATTCCTAGGGCTGGGGTCAACAAGAATGGGACTCAGCTGTAGAGAGTAAAAAGGTTAATCAGGTCACAGGAACTTCTAGGTGACAATGTCCCGCTCTCAGGTTCATTGATCAGCCAGTGAGAGTATTTTTTTTTTCCTTGATGATGTAACATTTTTAAATTAATGCCTTTGGTAGAACTTAGGTGGGTGGGGATTATGAAAACCAGTTTGAACTGGTCTCCAGCCTTTGTGAATGCTCCAGCTCTCCTACTAATGATGATTGAATTAATCTCTTAACAAACACATTTGTTTTTCTAATTCGCCTCCACACTCATAATTGCTTTAACTCCAAACCCAACACCCAAATATTACAGCAGAGATGACACTTAGCATCCCCTGCTCTTCAGAGATCTCTGAACTATTGAGATCCCTCCTGAGGCAATTTGTGAAGCACAGTGACTAGGATGTCCTCACCAGAAACAGAATCCTGCAAGCCAGGACTAAGCCTAAGAGGATTTACTGTCTCCAAAGCAGGCATTTTTTTTACCAGCACATTCAAAACACACTTTCTATCATAGTTTACTGTAAAAACAGAGATTTCTACTACTGCTCCATGGGCACTCGGTGCACAACCAAAGCTAAGTCCATTAATCCTCTGAGCTGGAGATCCCACTCCATCCTGCTTCATCTTTGATGGTAGTAGGTTTATAATTGAGCTACAACTTCAACATTGTTTTTCTGCATCTGAGAAACTTTCCTAGGTTGTGCAAGTACCTAGATTCTTCCTCTAGCCCTTAAGGTCCCCCTTAAAAATCCTTTCTCAGAAAAACTTCTTGGAAGTTGCCTGAGGGAGCAATTTCCATGTAAGAAAGTAGAGTCAGAAAAATCAGAACATTTTCAGGAATGCATAGGCTTTGTCAACATTTTCAAAAAGACATGATGAAAATATTCCTCATTAACTTTTATTTTATAAGATACTGTCAAGTGATAAACTTTTCTACTATTTACCAATAAAATGGAAGAAAATGTCAAAAATATATTCAGGAAAAATTTTGAGATTTTAAATTTTTGTCACAAATTCAACATATTGAAATTTCTCTTGGGAAATAAATGTCATTTATTGGATGTGAAGATAATGCCATTATGGGACTAAGGACATTATCTACTTTTATTGTAAAAAAAAAGACTGACCGGAAAGAAAGTAATTGTTTACAATAAAGTTTAGATCAAGGACTTACTTCTTCAAGTCAGGATGGAAAAGACTTCTGCATCAGTTGTAGGGGACCTGAACAATGAGGAAATAATTATTTTGCCACTCAAAGCTTTATTCTCATTTGCCTTTATTCATGGACTAAAAATAGATTTGTCATATATTGCAAGGTCATACATGTAGAGGAAAAATAGTTTGGAACTGGTATACTGAGAGCTAATTCACATTAAAAAAGATCTAAACAGGAAAGTTTGGTATGACTCTGATGAGAAAAGCAGGCTACTAATGAAATATTCCCATTTAAAAAATAAATATATATTTTATAGAGAAATAAAAGAACAAAATTCAGAAGCATTAAAAAAGAGATGTGATAGATCTGGTACACTGGTAAACAGCAAGGCATTCATGTGATTCTAAGAAGTATGATCAATGATTATAAAAAGACCAAAACTGCAAATAAGCATACAAATGTAAATTAACCTACTTCAATCATTCAAAGAAATTATAAAAAGACCCTTGTAAACTATCCCAAAAAATGCACTTCTTTTTTTATAATTAATGCTTCTAAACTACAGAGTCATATAAGTTGGCTGTGACTTTTAGATATTTCCTACTGAACCTCTGTGCTGATAGAGGTGTTGCTGTTACTTAAGGAAATAAAAATACTCTTAACTGCCAGCCTCATACTGTTGTCTCACACACCCTCAGGCATAGCAAAAGGAAATAAACACCTCGGCTTTGGCTCTGATTTGAGCCCATAGATACACAGTATATGCAGAGATAACATTAACCCATAAGCCATATAAATGGCCACATTTAGCTTAGGCTAAAGGTTGATCTAGTTTGGTATCCAGCACTGCACATAGTGTTTATGATGTGGGCATACCATGGCACAGGGGCTTACTGATGTTTCCTTTCTCTCTCTTCCTTTCTTCATATCTCCCGCTGCACGGTTTCCTTTTTGACCAGCACTGAGCACTGAGATGACGTTTCCAGTGGCCTATCCAGCATCACTGCAAAATCTTTACCCTGAGTGGCAATGCTTAAGAGATCACCATGCCATATATAAAGCAAGGGCTTCTTCCCTTGTATTCTTTGCTTTGTATTTGCTGGCATCGATTTTCCTCTGCCATTTTATCAGCCAGTCACTTAGTACTGTGAGATCCTTGCCCATGAACAAGGTGGGACCACCAGCAAAATGTGTCACCTTACAATTCATTGAATTCTCACATGATCTCTGACTTCTCTGAATAACACATTCCTGAACTTATTGCTTATAAAAGATCTTCCTTCTCCTACTAGCTCAGGGTTGGTTTTTTTTTACTTTGTTGAGTAATCTTATATTTTTTTCTGGACTATGTGATATATATCAATCAAACCATTGTAATCCACACACATATCAGCTCTTTCAAATAATCCTTTGGTAAAGTTGTGTTAGTTCTTCAATATTTTGTCATACTTATCCATACAACTACAAATTCTACAGTTTCCAAAATACCACAGTTGGACTAACTGTTCTGCAATTCACTGCATGCTCACTTGCATCTTTTTAAAAAAACTTACATCACATTGCTTTTTGATTTTTTTTTCCGCAAAACTCTTGCATTGTAGTTCAACTTGAAACAGTTGCTCAGGCTGAACCACTGCAAAGGAAGTACACGTGCAATGGATGGAATTTTTCTGTTTTGCCATTACCATCCCTGAGGACTTCTTTCACACTTTGAACATCTACTGGCACCTCAGGCTCTCTGGTAGGTTTCTGATGTCTTTGAGAAAGAATATATTATTATATGCTATGACTTCTGCAAGTCTTTTTTTTTTTCCTCAAAGTTGTCCTTGTCCTCTCTTACTATGGTTTTAGATTTAATGTTGTGGAGAGCTTTTTGGCGGGGGATGTTCACTGAATTGATCATGACTTCCATTTTCTGAAGTTTTTCCTCATAATTCTAATTCACTTTGCTGTCTAAAAATGCATTTTTTTTCCCTTTTAAAATTAGGTTTTTAGGATTTACATCCAAATGCATGGCTCTATATTTTTACAGGACAGCAAGCTGGTTATGTCAGAAAACTGTTTGTGACCTAGTAAGATCTGCAGTACCTCTAGAGTCATATAAATTACGAAGATCTGTAAGAACCTGTAGAAAAATACCCTCTGTCAAGGTTTGCTATGGATTCAGTGACATAGTGTAAAGAAAAATGAAAACAAATTGAGTACATCTAGTTTTCAGTTTGGGAAATACTAAATTTATTCTTCCTTATTCCCTGATTTTAATGTGTTGTGGTTTTGTTTAGTGAGGGGGGGCCTAAGGTGGAAGCTTCTGTAGGAAACTGCTAGAAGTCGCTCCCCTTTGTTTAGTGGACTCGGCCGGGCCTAGGGCAGACCCG
>JAAGAY010147197.1:0-87262 GCA_011801015.1 Ardeotis arabs | reverse complement strand
TGAAGCCCTGGAACGTGTCCAGAGGAGGGCAACAAAGCTGGTGAGGGGTCTGGAGTGCAAGTCTTATGAGGAGCCGCTGAGAGAGTTGGGATTGTTTAGTCTGGAGAAGAGGAGGCTCAGGGGAGATCTCATTGCACTCTATAGCTTCCTGAAGGCAGGTTGTTGTGAGCAGGGGTTTGGCCTCTTCTCCCAGGCAACAAGCAGGACCCGAGGAAATGGCCACAAGTTGTACCAGAGGAGGTTTAGATTGGACGTGAGGAAAAACTTTTTCTCCCAAAGAGTGGTCAGGCACTGGAATGGCCTGCCCAGGGAGGTGGTGGAGTTGCTGTCCCTGGCAGTGTTCAAGAGGCGGCTTGATGAGGAGCTACAAGATATGGTTTAGTAGCTGTGGCAGCAATGGTAGTGGGAAGACGGTTGGACTAGATGATCTTATAGATCCCATCCAACCATGTGATTCTATGATTCTATGATTTCTCCTCTGAAGAAAAGAGTTTGCATAAGGGTGATGCATAACTGTGTATTATCTTGACATGGAGTGGAGGTGAGGCTGATGTAAGCATCTGACTTGCGGGGGGAAGAGAAGGGCTTTTATGCCCCAAAGAACCTGTAGAAGTTGAGAAACAGAGGACAAAGCCTGCACTTTGAAGAACTGCAGGAAACAATGGGGAAGAGCAAAATATAAAGATGGTCATTGCCATCAGGATTCATAACATATTTGTTATGTGCAGCATAATATATTTGTTATGTGTAATTATATGCTTGTTACATTATCCAGAAGATATCCATATATTTGTAACATATTAGCCAGCAGATGGAAACAGCAAACTCTCTGCTTCTTTGACACTGTGCACAGATTATCATCATAATTTCTCTATTTTGTATCTGTGGATCTTCTTTCAATTAAAGGCATAAGATTCCCAACAACAGAACAGACAATTATACATACAAGCTTATTTCAATAAAATCAGATGACAACAAAAAAAAAAACCACAAACCTGTATTAAAAAAGACAGAGATTGTCAGCTGACTTTTTTTTTTTTGGGGGGGGGGTGGAGGTGATATTGCTGGGTAGAAAGATACTTTTGTAAAACTGTATGGTATGCTACATCATAGAGACAGAATTAACCCAGCCTTGTAATGAATGTGGACAGTTTCTGTATCTTTCTTTTGTTGTTACTATTATTTAAGATTTCAAAGTAATTGTAAAGCAAGGCTGTGAAAATTCTTTATAGCTATTCCCTCCATCTGCCTGCAGTATTTAGGATGAAACTGCAAATCAGAGTATGCTCCCTTTGTAAACTCTCTGTGTTTACTTCATAACAGTGCACAAGAGATAGGCTTTAAAGTTTCATAACTTACAGGGCAATTTTAATTAAAGCTGCTGTAAGTTAGAGTAGTCATGCAGTATTGGTAACGATATTATAATTATTATTCCTTTATTTATTTGCCACTGATACACTGACAGTGCATATCTCTAACCAAATGCACACAGCAAGTGTTTACATCCTGTCACAAAAGATAGGTTGTCAGAGGTTGAGCTCCTACCAACTTTACTCACCTTGAACAGTATATTTACTCAAAAAGAGTCACAGTATTATCAAAGGATGTCTCATGGTAAGGATGCAGATGATAATGAAAACTTGTGGCAGGTGAGAAGCCTGCTTGGTGAATGACAAATTGGAGACTCCTGCCTCATGCTTTTCCCACTGTTGTTTTTCCACTGCTTTGGGAGTGAGCAGTTTCCCTCTCCCTCCAAATGAGCTGCTCTCTGCCCTTTCCCCCCATCTTTCCCTAATACCCATGATTTCCTGATGGCTGTGTAAGCAGCCTGGAAAAATTGCACAGCGGCAAGCATTGCCCATGCCGCTTCCAGTGGGTGGCAGGGACTGGGGAGCAGCAGGTGATGCGGTAGGAAGGGGAGGGCAGCCTCTCTGACTGCAGCACTTAAAACCCTCACTGGTGGGGGTGTTTGCCCCAAAGCTGATAATACTCTGAAGAGTTTATCAATGATGTTAAGATGACTATCAGCTGATAGCAGTATGGGGCAGCACATTGGACCTCCACCCCTCAGTGCTTCAGGACACAGGGGCTTTCTCAGCAGCACCTGTGACGGTGGGTCCTGGGTAACAGCAGGGGTACATGCCAGGCTGGAGAGCCCACGTAGGCCTTGGAAGCAGGGTAAATGGGGCAACCTGCCCTCTCCAGAGAAGGAATGGGGGCCTGTGATCTATGATTGCTGTGGGGCTACGTGAGAGTGGAAGGGAATGCACAACTATGAGTATGTTTGTGGGATTAGAGCCTGGGGTGATTAGTCCTATGAGGGTACTTAGAAAGTTGGGTTTGCTAACATTTTGTAGGAGTCCTGTGGTGTTATTTATCTGTTGCATTGCAGATATTGATCTTGAAAGTATTGTTCACTGATTGCTTGTTAATTATGTGCTATTCATAAATCAAGAAATCAAGTTTTGGTGTTGACTGGATTTAAAACATGTAAACTGAACAGTTTTTCTGTGATATTCATGGCATAGTTGTGAATAACTTGTCATTTCTGTGACCCTTTTCTTTGTCTTCTTCACACTATCTTGCTTGCTTTGTTGAAGTCATGCTAAAAGTCTTTTTAACTCTCCATATTTAAAGCAGTACAAGTCAAAGGTGCCGTCAAAGGTGCCTTTTGTGCAGCTTGCAAATACAAGTCATTTCTGAGAAAGCATACACAGCTATACATGCGGATCTCCATTTCCACATCTACTGGAGGCAGCTAAGATATCTTGTCTAAGAAGGTGGTAGACAAATCTTCTACCAGACATCCTGTTCCTCCAAATGTTATTTTCCAACTTTCAAAATGCAGTTCTATCAGCTCCTGGGCTGACGGAATTTAGAGAAACATGGAGAACAGAGTATGTGAGCTGAAATTTGGTAATATATTTTAGAAACATCTTGAATATCACACTCTTGCCTGCCCTGGTCACATAGTCATAGAAATATCTTATTATCAGAGACCTGCTTAAAAAGAACAAAAAAATAAATCATTGTTTTCTTGTGAGACCAGTACATGGTCACATTGGTAATTTTACATGTAACTTGATAAAACTGGTCCACAAGTAAACTTTGCCATATAGTTCTGCTGAAAAGGACATCCTCAGTTTCTCCAAATACACATCTAACATCTAAAAATAAATTCTTTTTATGTTCAGTGATGTGAAAATTTCTCACCAGCTGTCTTTCCAATTGTACTCCTAGGTTAACTTTGCTTCTGAGCCAGTCATTTTCACTTAGAGCACAGTCAAAAGCTATCATTGTATGTATGCACACACCACAGTTCTGAGATCCCCAGACCTTGACAAAAACACTTTTTTTTTCTAAACCAAGACTATGGATTATTATACAGTGAGGTTTAAGCCTGTGATTAATTTCAGGTGCCAGATCATGGCAATTCCAGGAAAAAAAATGTATAGCTTTAAATATTGAGTTATTTCCTTTATTTATCCATTTTAATTATCAATCACATGTGTTGAATTTTCCAGGGAAAAAAAAATGTAGGAAATACAGGACTCCATTAAAAAATGGAGTAGTCCTCCCTTAAAAAATGTAGGACTCCATTAACTGCAGTCCTTGACAAGGTTAAAAATATCTGAGGTGGGGTTTTAATGCCAAAGTTTGCCAATACTGCTATATCAGTTTAGAAAAAAAAAAAAAAAACATGGAATATGCACGTCTAGCACATAATCCTTGTGCTTTTCCTGGGACAATTCATCTCAATTTCTGGGAACAGTCTCTATGCAAAAGCATAGTTTTATTAATGTGATCTACAACAGATAATGTTACATGACACTTTATCACCACTGATGTATTAACTGGAGACTATAACCTGAACATAACAAACACGGGAGTAAAGCTCCACTACAATGTCATAATCTCTAGAAAGGAATTTACTTGTTTCTCTGCAAGGATTGAGCGGTTTGAGATTAATCTCTGTACAACGGCTAGGCCCACGTTTTGTTTAATCTTTCTCTCATGTTTACTTTCCTTGACTGCTTGCTTGGTTTTAATATTAAGCAAAGTTATTAAATCCACTCAAATATTTCCATTAGATTCTCCTTCCAATTACACCTCCTAGGAAGGCAGGTACTCACCATTAGACCAATGTCTATTGTCACTGGAGCACAAAATAGTTTAAATAGCTTGCCAATTGAGGTGGGTTCGAAAAGATTTTAAATGCAATGTTGTTCTTCAATTTTCATGTTAAAGAATTTAGTCATTGCCTAAGATCTGAGGTAAATAAATTTCAGTAAACTCGCTGATACACTGGATAAGCTTAGAGTAAAATCTCATTTCTCTCTTTTTTTGGTTTGGATTCTGATGGGTTTTTTGTTTATTGTGTTTTACTTTTCCAGGTCCTTTACACTTTTTCTGGATATTCTCATCTAAGAAAAGTCTTTCATTTTTAAAGCATATCTAGTATTTTTTTCTAGTTGTCTACTCTCCCCCTCACTTCTTTTATAGAAGGCTTCGGATCTTTCTACCATAAAAGAGTTCAGTGGTGAAAAGCCTTTAGATGCCCAGTGATTATATAGATGTTTTGTGATCTTAGACAAAATTTGGCTCAATTGCCATATTCCAGACACCTCACCCCGAGCAAATTAGTAGTGATGACTAGTAATTTTATGGTTCCTGGTGTCCAGATGTACTTCATGAAGGGAAGTCATTCATTACCAAAAAACATTAGTACTCCAGCTCCACCCCAAGGGTCTACTCCTGCTTAGGCCATCTAAAAAAAAAAAATTGTTTCCTAATAATAGTGAAATAAAGGATGTCTGATTATTTTTTCATTTCTAGAGGTTTTAAACATTATTTTAGTGGCTTTGAATACATTGAACTTCTCTCCCTTTTTGCATTGAGCAGGTCATTCTGGCTTGCTAGAAAAATAGATGACTATAAGATGTCATAACAATATATAACTATCTTTTCTATTATGTTTTGGTTGGTTTGGTGGTTTTTTTAATGTTGAATTACAAAAACTTCTTATGTTCTTTCCTATGAAAGTACAGCAGTTACCATACATATTATTTTAAAAGTGGAAGCCTCACGGTAGAAGGCTGTTGGAAACCAGTGCAGGCATATCATGGACCATAACATAGAAAGACTGCTGCAAGGTATGCACTGCTGTGTCTTCGTGAAACATATGAGAAAGGAAACAATGACAATCAATAGGGTGAAGTATGTTTTAGTCTAGGTGACAGATAATGAAGTTTTGCACTGGATTTTCCATGGCATGTTATTCCTTCTAGAGGCTGTGGTCTAGCCTGTAGGATTGATGTGTGATTATAATTACAGCCCATAAGAAATGGTTTCAAGCTTGCAATCTACTTTCCTTTGTGTTTTTTATTTTGAAGCTTTAATTTTCAGATGCTGTGTGTTTCAAATGACTGTTACACTTAGCATAAATTACATAGGTGGAAGAAAGAGACACACAGTCAGTGCTCCATGAAGAGTAATTTGCCTGGTATGGGCTCACAATGCATTTTCTTACAATGCTATAATTAATCAAGTGCCTTTTGGCAAGTTAGTGTCAGCTGCAGAGCAAAAGACTTCTGTCAAATCATGACTCACTAGTCTTCATTAGCTGTATAAAAGCCTTTAAAATTGCAGGGGCAGACTGACATTACTTAAACAACATAGGTTCTACCCCTTTGTGCACCTACTCAGCTGAGAAGACTGATTCATTTCCAGAAACATGCACTTTGCAATATTATCAAAAGATTCATAATCTGATCCCTTAACTCCTAGCTTTTTGTTCTGAAATGCATTGTCGCTCATAAATGGCAAATTTTACTTCTCTTGTTTCAGAATATCTTTTATTGATGCAGAATAGTAGATTACTGACAGATGTAATTATAAGAAATATACCTCTTATTTACAAGAAAAAATGATTTCATGAATCACTCATGTTGTGGTTTAGCCCGAGTCACCACACATTTTCTCACTTACCCTCCCCCTCCTCAGCAGGATGGGGGAGAGAATGGGGAAAAGGAAAACTTTTGGGTCAAGATGAAGACAGTTTACTAGAATAGCAAAGTAAAATGACTGTAATAACAAAATATAAGGAAACTAAAATATGCAAAATAAGCAATGCACAATTTTCTCACCACCTGAGGTCCCAATGACCAATACAGCCTGTCTTGAGCAGCGATCATGGAAATGAAACCAAGCAGCAAGCAAAGGAGTGAAAGGGAGCCAGAGATCAATGCCAGCGATATCCACTCTGGCCAACTCCCACTTATATACTGAGCATGAGGTTTATGGCATGGAATACTTTTTGGCCAGTTTGGGTCAATTATTCTGTCTGTATCCCTCCCACATTCTTGCACCTGCACATTAGTGAGACCTGGAAAGCTGGTCGGTGTCCTTGGTCTCATTAGCAACAACTCATATCACCAGTGTGTTTATCAACATTCTTCACAGACGAAATCCAAAATACATCAGTTACTGAGAGGAAAATTAACTCCATCCCTGCCAAAACCAGGACAACTCACAATTTAAATTACTGCACACTGGGCAGTAGTATTTAGTGAAGTCAGACTTCAGCTCAGTATGCAACAGATTATATCTGGCCTGGTGTACATTCCTCTGCAGCAAACCAGGGAGGAATATTGTCAGCAGATACGTAGCTGTGAAAATCACTCAATATCAGACAATTAATTCCCCTGAAAAGAAGGCAACAAAATCATAAGTGTTAACAGATTCTGCATTTGTAGTAGCCAACACATCTGAAGGAGGTGCACAGGAAGAAAAAAAAACTGTATTAGAAAAATGACTGCTACTGCATCCTTCTTAGGCAGATAGAAGCAGCAATCAAACTGCAGTTCAGAGTCACAGTTTAGTCTTTGCTCTCTCTTTGATTCTGGACACTTTCATTTTCTCATGCACAAATAAAAGCACCTTGAGGGGATTCAATAGCCATATTAAGATCTCTTTATGAGAAGAAGTGTTCAAGATTCTGAATATGTGGCCTTCTGAGGAATATTGTATTGGATCCCAAGAATAGAAATGTATGAAATTAGAAGATATTTTCAAAAACTTTTATCAGTAATTTTGTTTAATTACCTGCTAATCACTAGACAAATTTCTCGTTCTTGTTTTCCAAATGCGCTCAAAAAGTACAGAGAAAAAAAAATGAAGAGCAATGTACTGTATAAAGAGGAAAATATGAGAATTCAATTGTAGTGAGGTGAATGTATCTACTATTTCTATTTTCTAATTCTCCATCGAGCATCCGTGATGGCGCTCTCATTTTAATGAGTTTCATATTCTCTGTTGGATCATATACACAGAGTGATCAACAGGATTTTTCTGGTGCAGTATACAGCTCACTTGAAAAAAGTATGAAGAATGACACTCAGCTCATCTGTGGGGTAGGATCAGGCAATGATCAGGACAGAAGGAGGTCCCTGGTACTTCACCTAAGAAAAGATGGGCTGTAAGCTAGAATTGCCTTTCCACACCTACTTCAAACTCATCCTAGTGCTGCATAGGTAAATGCATGTAAGAGTGCCTGGAAGTTTCCCTCACTGTCTTTGTGGGTGTGATGTTGCAGCTCAACGACACCGGCACAGCTATGGAAGCTCTGACTGCGTTGAAGATGATTGGGCATTTTTTAATGGAATTTTCACATAAATATTTCAGTGAAACAGTTCAACTCACTCGTTCTAGCAACAATATCAGAAGGATTTACACAAAAAAAAAAGAGCTGAACATCACCATGCAATTCATAAAACTGTACAAAGCCATTTTCTGAAGTACCACTTTCTGTAAATATAAAAGGTCTATGCTGGAAATCTAAACATCAGAGGGCAACTAAAAGGAACCCAAACCTAATTCCTTTATCATATGCTTTTAAGACATGGTTTTCAATGTCCATAGTGGCAATCATGCAGTTTTATGAACTCTCAACACCAACAGTTGGTGAAAAAGTAAAGGAAGAATTGAGTGAAAGAAAAAATGGAGTTGAGGGCGGAAACAGCATTAGCATTTCTAAAGCATCACAGTCATTTAGTTCAAAGAGAGCCCTCCAGAGATCATGACCTTGGTATATTTATTTTCTGCAAGTTTATATGTTGCAAATTACGGTAGAACAAAATTAAGTAGTAGGGCAAGACAGGTTAGCGAAAAGGGCATAGGCCATCACTGTCAGAAAATATCTAGAACATTTTCAATGTCCCTTACTCTTCCCCTGTTTCTGAAAAGAGAAAGTATTTGAATTTCTATGTTCATTTTACAGCCTGGAGAGCATAGGAGCACACAATAAAGTGCATTTTTTTCTCTTATCTCCCTTGTAATATTGAACACTTATCTGAGAGTTTTTTACATCAATCAAGAACAATGGTGTGTCTCTTCTAACAGATAGTTAAGCAATTGATGCACACATTTTCATGACATAACATCTGTACACTTCTGTATTTTACTAACCATTTACTTGTTTCTCTTTTGTTCTTTTTTTTTTTTTAACTAGTTCTGACAACATGTGGTGTATCACTTTCTTTGTACTTTTTGTTGGATGACTAAACCAAGAAGAAGGAGTAAGATATAACGTCAGTGTAAATTCCAGAGTATATTTGTCCCTGATCTCCTGATCTTGTGATTCTGTGATCAAGTCTTTAGGAAGTCTTCTTCCTCTTGCAAATACATGTCTAACTTTTCTGACTGGTTTTTTTTTTGTTTTTTTTTTCATCTATAAGATAGAAGTATTGAGTATACACTCATCTCACAACTATGGTAGATTAATTGATGTGTAGTCAATTTAGAAAGTTTGACATATTTAGTATTATGTTGACTCCACAATCTGAGGCTGAGAGAATGCCATTTTTTTCAAAAGGTATCACAGGTAATGACTGGTACAATTTACGGTACATTAATTGTATGAGACACATGATATCATTGCTGAAACATTTTTAATTCTGCCCTAAAGTTTCCCAGTACGTTGATGACTTTGATATTCTTTCACTGTACTTATTAGTAAAAAGATCCTGACAGTTGTATCTCAGTAGAAGCAAACTCAATGCAAAAGCAATGTAATTTATGGACCTCTTCTCAATTAGATAATTTGCTGCATTCTTAGAAGACTTGGTACCACGGAATTAGACAGGAAATGAAGCTGAATTCTCATGTCACTGTACATTAGATTAAGACTATACACTTTGCTCACGGAATCCTCTCAGGATCAGCCTTGCTTTTCCACACACTCTGATGAAACAATCTACACCATTCCTTGCCTATGTATAGACTAACTTTGCATTTGATCAAGCTGAGTTGTAATGGTCAGTATCCTGTATCACAATGTCTGCTGTTTTCTTTTGACTCAGTTCACCCACAGAGAATTGCTAGGAAGGATTTGCCTACGTAGGAAAGTGAAGGTCACTTATGGCCCCTTACCCTTCTGCAGAGATTTTAATTCAGCTCTTGTCCTTTTTTGTGCTGTCGCTTCCATTCCTACTACATCAGAAAAATAAGTGATTCTTTTCTTTTTTTACTTTCCCACTTTGTCTTTCTCCATAAACACTGGCCTTGGAAATAAACTTTTCAGAGGCTAATGCTATGGGAGCTCCTGCTGTGAAGAGTGAGACTAGTCAATTTTTACTCCAAACAGAGTACAAGTTGCAGAAAGCTGGAAGTTTTAATTGAGATTGGGTCAACTCAGAGAGTGAGAAACGTCAACCAATTACACAGGAATATTTTTTTTCAGTTTTGAATGCCCTGGCTTTTGGCTGAATATCCTTTGTGTCTTGAAACAGTAGATCTTATGTTTATGTAAGATCCTTGAGAAAGTCTAAACCCCTTTACTGGTTCTCCTTGAGCACTACCTACAGTACTCGCACTGAGAGAAACCTATGAAAACACACTTGCTGCATGCTCTAACAAGCTGCACTCGCCTTCCAAAGGAGGTGAGTTTAATAGAGTACAGCAGAAATGCATGGATTTAGAAGAATGTCTAAATACATCTCGATGTTGCAGAAGCAGCTTTCTGGTATTTGGATGATAATCAGATTAAACATGTCATCCTTAATGGTGCCATCTTTTTAATGTCTTTGAGAGTTGGGGCTGTTCAGCCTGGAGAAGAGGAGGCTCTAGGGAGACCTGATAGCGGTCTTCCAGTACCTCAAGGGGGCCTACAAGAAAGATGGGGAGAGACTGTTCAGTAGGGCCTGTTGTGATAGGACTAGGGGTAATGGTTTTAAAATAGAGGGAGGTAGATTTAGATTGGATATTAGGAAAAAATTTTCCACGATGGGAGTTGTAGAACACTGGAACAGGTTGCCCAGAGAGGTGGTGGAAGCCCCATCCCTGGAAACATTCAAGGCCAGGTTGGATGGGGCTCTGAGCAACCTGATCTAGTCAGGGATGTCCGTGCTCCTTGCAGGGGGGTTGGACTAGATGACCTTTGAAGGTCCCTTCCAACTCTAACCATTCTTTGATTCTATGATTCTATATTTAAATTCCCCAGCAAGGTAGAAAGAAGCAGATGTTCCTTTGAACACACAACTCCTATACCAATGCCACACAAAAACTCTAGTTTGATATTTATGTGATTATTGTTCCCATGCTTTCTACTTACACTTTATATAGCATGCTCAGTCTTAAATAATCTTCAGCCTTTCTTACAACTACTGTGGATAAAATAAAACAACTTCATAGTAAACTTGAGTCAACTAGACATCATTACAGATACAAGGAAGACAGTATAGAGCTAAAGAAAAGGAAGGCTGAGGAAATCATCTTAGCTTTAAGTACAATCATGTCAGAACTCAGCTCGGAGAGTGAATATCCAGCCTGTCACTGTTGGTCAAGGTCGTCGTCCTCAGAGATGAAAGAGATATCTATTATTAGAAAATTATTTTAAAAACTGAGTGTCTGCCTTGCTAAAGTAGTAACAATGAAGAGGAAATTCCAGCAACTTACGAAGTCAAACGAGAAATAGTTTTTGAGAATTGTAAATATTTCATATTCTAAGCACATATAAGAAAAAGAGGACAGTAAGAATGCCATACAAAGAACAGAACATTCAATAGGTTAGTAATCTATTTTCTATTTACATCTGATACAATTTAACTATTCTATTGTAAAGTTGAGAGGTAAAGTAAAGCAAAATAAATTATAATGTTGACATTATCTGCAAATCAATACTGTTGTACTGCAAAGCAATGAACCAAGCAGATTCCCTTGGTTCCACCAGAACCAGAAATTAGCCTCTGCTCACATCAGTGGTTTCCAGTCCATTAAAAGTTTTCATGCAGAGCTCCTGGACCTAGCCAAATCTGAGGCTGAGCTCTGCATTAAGGTAAAATTTTCTCCATCAGATTATCTAATTAGGGAGCTATACAGTATGTCTCTTGTAAGACTTTAGAGCTTTGGAGAACATGTTTACACGTTCAAGAGATAGATTTGTGTGTTTTCATACAAATTTGATTTATCCTAAAAAGAAGCTTTCAAGAGATATACCAGTTCAAAGAAAAGATGACTGCTTTGAGAGCTGCTAATTGTTTCTGTCAGATCTATGACATTTATGGGCCGGGATATTGTTGCATCTGAAGGAGTGACAGTAGATTGAAAACAATATTTTACCAATTTGTGATCCTGGCTTGCTATGGGGCCTTATGAGATGGAAAGTTTTCAGTTTCAGCACTGAAACTAGGAGTAATACTACTTTCTTGTAAGTGTCGTTACGAAGCTAAAAGGATTAATGCAGATATTCGAATGATACTATGAGCATCACATAAGGTTTCACTGTTAATATAAAGGGGGAGACAGAGACTCATGGGTGGCAGAACAAGTTCCATCTGGTTTACTTCAAAATTGAGATTTTCAGTCATGTACGGAATTCTATTTTAATGGTGGAAGGATGTTTCCTCCAAACAAATTAGGCAGAGTGGATTGGTTATGAGAAGAAACTCTTCTGGAAAGTATAGGATGTTATATGAATAATAAAAATTCCCAGTCTGATCTGCTGTGGCATTAGACATACTATTATCATCATAAAATGTAGTTACACTTAGTATGGTGGAAACCACAGGAAAGTTTAATCTCAATTAGAAGTTTTATGTGAGCTTTTCTAACAAATTCCTATCATGCATAATTTCCTGGAGGAGAGTAACTAAAAATGTAGTTCTTTTGCTAAATCCTTTTCCAGTATCCTACCTCATTTTTGGCATTTCTGACTTTCTGTTTGATAACAAGATACCATTTAACAATTACAGAAGCAATACAAAACATTTTTTTCAAGTAAATACAAAGTAAAATATATTTCTTTTGCTAAAATTTACTTTAACTAGCTAGCTTTTGTCAATACCTGCTTTTTTCAATAACTGCGAACAGCCAAAAAACCAAAATCAAATATAATATGTGTTCAGTTGCCATCACCTGTCTTAAGTACAATATTTCTTCAGTGATTTGTGGGATAATGCCACAATGGCTGTTGCAACACTATTTCATATTGACTACATTTGAGTGAATAATTTACAAGGAACACAGCATTCCTCAGAGTTAGTTTCTTGTACTTCTGTAACATGTTCAGATCCCTGTCTCTCAGATGTATTTTTCATCTGAATATGTTTCAATACATACACACACAACTGAGCATCTTTATTTTTAATTAGTCATTGAAAGCTAACCTGCACATATTCCTGAAGTCTTTAAGAGGCCAGGCTTAAAGATGCAATGTGTTCATTACAGGATGACAGGAGCATTTACCTGCTAGCTGATCAATACTTTTGTCTTGTGTTTTTCACTAAGCCAGCTGTGTAAAGCATCAGTTTATAATTAAATATAGAATACACTTTCACACTTAATTCTGTTGTGCTTTTTTATTATGAATTAGGTGTGCCAAGCGTTTGTGAGGCAGCTGAAGGATCAAACCCAAGGACTTTCTTAGATTCATAGACCTTCCTTGCCTTTTCATCAGTCAGTCCAAACCTAGTAGGTGTTTGATGTGTACATGTTCTATGAAATATATTCCCAGATTAAAAATATACAGATTTAGCCACTGAATTAAGAAAACTTCTCTGGTTTTCATGTTTCTCGTGATGGAGCTAAAACTATAGTCACTCAGAAGTATCTGTTTCTTCCATCAAATCTAATACAGCTCTAGACCTTCATTATATGCACTAAACTAGTTAAAATGTTGGGATAAGCCAGGATGACAGTGCAAAAGCTGGAAACTTGGAAGTGAGTATCAGAAAGAGAAGGTGATAGAAAAATCGGTATTTGGAGTGATACTAGTTCTCTGTTCTCACCAGCAATCTTCATTCTTCTAGTTTGAATCATCTTGGTAAAAGATGAGGGCATTTGATGAAAAAACATTTCTCGCTTGCATGTTGGTTTTTAGCCTGAAGCAAAATCTCATGACGATGTCAAGCCAGCACTCACTGTTGGTGCACAATTACTCATCTCACTTCTCTCTGCCATTAAAATAGAATAGACTTGCAGCCATCTATAGGGGAAGTGAATGGTTTCCACAAAATTCCTGTTTTCATAAATTTGATGAGTACTCTATAACACAGTCAAAGCTATCAGAGTTCAGGCAAAGCACTCTGTGAAGAGTTACTGCTTTTGATTTTCTACAGTATGTTTCCATAGTGTTCAACAGAAAATTGTCTTGGCTTATGGTGTTTTATTACATCTGTAAGTCCTTCCTTCGAGTAGTAAGACACTACAGCCATATTATTCACAGATATAAAAATATTTACACTACCCAAATCTTTAAAAAACATTCCAGTACTAAACATGTCTGTTTTAATAGTATTAGCATTTGACTCCACTAGACTTAAATTTGCATTTCTTTCTCAATTTTCACTTGATGTTTTACAAGAGCCACAAGCTTCCTTCATGTTCATACCTTTTGACTAAGAGCATGCGATCTGGACACCATAAATCTTTTCCACGCTTCGCTGGTGAGACAGTAGGTTTATTTTTTGCTAGGTGATCATCTTGTGAAGTATGAACAAAAAGGACTAATTCCTTAAAGGAATACATATTTATAGAAAAAAAAAAAATTAAATAAATTTCATACCAGCTGTAGACTGACACTTTCTCCAGGCTTGTCTAGATAAGAAGTTAGCCTCAATTACTGTGTAAAGGACAAACCTCAGTTATATCTGTTTCTAAGATACTTCCCCTCTCACAGTGAGCCCAGAGAGAGAGAATCTCCCTTCCTTACAAAGGCAATTGTCTCAAAGGTCATCCCTCCTCATTTTGGCCATTTGAAACTATTCTATCTTTTGGCAACATCTTCCGCTTGAGCCAAGTCTCCAAATGGGAGGGTCAATATTTCCAAGCCTAACAAAACACCATATTGGAGGGCAGGCTTTGGGTGCCTCCTCAGCACCTCATGTGGATATCTATTTGCCTTAGTTTGGTGAGATGTTTTTGGAAAGCATGGAGGAAGACAGATCTTCCTTCTAGTCAAAATTCAGTGTAAAACTTATTCCCATTAGTTGTGAAATAGCTTTTGATGGTCATAGCCTCCTGTCTCATTTTTTTAAATGGTTAGGAAAGGCCTTCAAGCCTTATACTACATTCATCACAGTAAACAAATTCTACAAATAAGAAAGAAACAGTAGATAACTTACATAAATGGCAAACTTTTGCCCTGCATCAGTTGTTAACCTGCTGTATCATTTCCCACAGTTTTATCATTCTGTTTTATTTCACTTACTTTTATATTAAATAACTCTTACATGTTTTATTATATTTATTCAGTAATACTAAGAAGACTTCTGTTTTGAATCAGACATGAATCTTTTTTACTTCCACTGAAAATGCTAATGTTTATACTACATATTTTTATCTATAAAGCTTAATTTCAATTATATCACCCTGAGATGTGAAAAGAATTGTGCGATTTAGTGCATACAGTTTTGCTGAAGGCAAAAATCTTTTCTGTTACCTTCTGTCTCAAATACAAGATGCAAAAAGAATTGGGATGCCTATCTGAAGGAGTAAAATGGGCAGTATAATCTGTTCAACTCCTTCACTATAAATATTTTTTTTTACCATTTTTTCAATTCTAATAGATGTTTGCAGCTTTTCTGTTTATTTATACTGACAAATATAGGTAAATAATGGATAAGTCTGGACATAAACACTGACTTTGTAATTATTAAAACTGGCATACATTGTACATGGTTTAGGAAAGTATTTGATATTTATAAAGTCACAGTTTTCCATTAATATAGAAATTTGGTAGTTATTACTGTCACTATTTGGTATTTTGACGCAATTCACTTTAACTTACAGGAATATGAGGTTGCATTTAGAAAGTAATAGATCCTTGCCAGCTATTTCTCTGGGTTTATGCTATTGTATATTTTATTAAAAATCAGTGAGAACCTATCATTTTTCCTATATTTCAAACCTTTTTGAAATGCCTGATTAAACTGATAGTATCTTCTTATCAGTTTTTCCAGCCTACTTGTATTACATTTATACTGCATTATATTGCATTATATTATGCTATATTTCTTCTTATTCTTAATTCTTTCTTAAGAAAGAATACTGTCCACAAGCACTACTGAGATAACTGGCTATTTCATTTTCTATCTATAACGGTCTTTCAACTGTTTAGAAGGGGTGTATTCTTTATTGAAACCTCTTAAAAGTGAACCTAAATTTTGAGACCTAGGTGCAAACTCAAGACTGGTCTTGACACATAAAACATCATAAGTTTTGAAACTCTAGGAATGCCTGAGGATAACTACATTAGCATGATTCTTTTGCTTATTGTCTTTGGACTAGAATGGAGCAAGAAAAGCAATGGAAGGGGGTAAGCCAAGGTGGCCTGAAATAGTGCTTATGGGACAAATATAGTCTTTTGTTTTTCTGTATTGACTCTCTCCTGTGACTGTTGCCAGATACATCTGATGCACAGTAGTAGTGCGGTGTCTCCTCCTTTACACTCGCATACCATGCCATTTAGTCATTCAGTCTCATGAAGAAAGATTTCCTTACCACACACTTTGTCAGGCAAGGACTCTTAATGCCCTCTGTGAAAATGCTCCAAATTGACATTTGACCCATGCATTTGGGAAAAAAAGGATCACTCAAGAAAAGTAACGTAAGTAAAGGGGACTTCCTTTATTTTTTCTCTTATCTTCCATGTCTCACTACCTACATGCCTTGCAGTACATCAGGAGTAAGTTACTGCCATATACAGTTCAACTGTAACACTGTGAACATACCTACTTGAAACTTTTCCTTGATTTTCCAAGGTTCCTTGGAAGCAATGATGCTCATATGCTGTGCTAGTGGAAAATATCAGCATGCACAAATTGGACTGGTTCAAACAAATTAAGGACATACTACTTCCTTTTTTGGAACTGGTAAGTTTAATGTGTTGATAAACCTCATGACAGAAGAAACAGGAGGAATTTTAAAGTCCTTTGAACATCCTTATCTTGCCTGGATATTTACAGAGAGTGGACGTATTCCTGCTTTCTTCCCAGCCTTGACTGTGGGATCTAGGGGGGCTTCTCAGCTCTTAGGTCTGAAATCATGTTGTCCTGTCCCCAAAGGAGGATGAGGTTTGGACTCACATTCTGAAGCTAGGGCTGCATGCTACACGTGACAGGACAAATACACCCCGAAGGCCCATTCTGGACTGTGCTTCAGCCTTTCTTTTCACCTAGTGAATAATTATCCAGTTTAGTTCCAGTTTTCCTTCTTAATAGGGGTAGTTAATTATATTTTTTAAAATGAGATATGTGTTACCTCTCAGAAAGCTATTGAAAAGTTATGAATCATTTGCTTTTGGAGCAACACTTGTTAGAAAGACAAGCACCTTCCTGCCATTGCAGGAAGAAAAAATTCTTTGAGGCTTATACATGAAGGACAATTAGATGTTCTCTCAATTAACGAGGCGTACTTCATTGATGGCTTTGATATAAGGACTATAAAACTGTCAAAAATGATTCAAAGAGTATTTTTTGCAAGAAGATCATGACATAAACCACCCATCATGTGTTACGTTTACTAGGCATTCTACACCTCAGTTATCAAAGGAACTAAATATAAATCTAGCATAAAGAGCTCTTGATGTATAAGATAGCTGACTTGACTCCTAAATAAATTCATGAGAGGACAGATATAAAAAAATTGGTATATAATCTTATAATGGAGCAATAAAATACTGGGCTGATTCACTGACAAGACACCTACATCTTCATGAAGGTGCTTAGTTCTGTTTTATACTTAGATATATAAAAAATAATGTGTGGCAATAAACTAATAATTAAACCATGCTGAAGTTCTATCTAATTAACTGAGAAACTAAAAGAAATAATAAAAATCAAAATGATAACAATTTCTTAATAATATTCTCAGGCTACTTGAAAATTTGGGTAGGTAAATGAGGGCATAAGATAGAATGTTACGTCAGCTCTAGTTTCTGTCCTAATACTCTGAGATCTTATGCAGCCTTGAGCAGTTCTTTGAGGCTGAAATTACAAAAAAAAAATCAATAAAACCAGCTCTCCTGACAGCCATGAATCAAGTCAGCCAAATATTCAGGCAAGTCGTGCAACTGGTCTACTCCTCCTTCCTTAGTCTGTGAACATGAATTAAGAAATAGGATAGATGTTGGCATGCTGCAGTAGTACAGTGATCAGGTATGTTTCCTGAAACATCATTTGATATTATAGAATCATAGAATCATAGAATGGTTAGGGTTGGAAGGGACCTTCAAAGGTCATCTAGTCCAACCCCCCTGCAAGGAGCACGGACATCCCTGACTAGATCAGGTCGCTCAGAGCCCCATCCAGCCTGGCCTTGAATGTTTCCAGGGATGGGGCTTCCACCACCTCTCTGGGCAACCTGTTCCATTCTGGGACATCTTAGAAGACATATTTACTTTGCTACTGGCATATTTATATAACTATAAAAATATGAGGGAGCAATTATCATTTAAAAAGGAATATATTCCTTTTCTTATGCCCCAAACTGAGTAATTTACTTATGTTTTTTTAATCTCAAAGAATAGCCTATTAAGACTATTTTAAAAATGAATGGATTCATCATTAAATTTATATATCTAAAATAGTGTCAGCTCTTGATTTCAGTCTGTTAGAACATTTCTGGTCCTAAAAAAAAGACACAGCTTCTAGACATCAGCAAGTAACATAAAAGAAGCATTAGAAAACAGTTATTGCAATGTGAAACAATTGCATGCTGTGGATATTTAAAAATTGTAATAAATAAACATTCATGTTACTTTTCCACAAAATTTGTTAAGAGCAGATCAGAAAGAGTAAGTTTAAAAATAACTAAAATTCTGTTATCTATCAATATATGAAAGTCTCAAATATATTTAAAGGTTGAAAAAGGAAGAAAAAGAGTTTCTGATCTCTTACTGTTACTGATGCCCCTGCCTATATGCATGTATGTACTTTTCAGGTGGGGAAGGTAAATGTGAAAAATAAATTTGTAGTTATTATTCCCATCATGATACATAGAGGAAACAGTCAAAATCAGATTTTCTCTTCCAAATTCACCATATAAATTTGTATTTATACATTTGTGAGTGTCCACCCACAGGAGATATATAAATAACTCAGCTATACAGAGATTTTACAATGAGTTTTTTATACCAAGAATTATTATAATGAAAATCTAACTTTTCAGAAGAAGGATATATATAATAAACTTGACCAAAACAAAATAATAATTCATAATGAGCCCCCTGAAAATTGTCCTGTTTTTAAACATTTCCACAGCTCACCAGCATGGAGAACTGAATCTATTTTATCTTTCTCATACAATTCATCTCTTCTGTTCGTGGCTCATAACTTTCCCAAATATGTATAATACAAACAAGAGACATATTTCATTATCTCTTCTGAGATAGTTTTGGCCTTGTTGTTTTTGGACTGCAACATTTGTTAGATATTAAAAAGAATTTTTTAAAAGCGGAAAAAGCTTAGAAAATGGATTTGCTCACAACTTCTTTAACACTGACTGTTTTCACACACAGACTTCAAGCCATGCTTGCTGAGTGGTGTTAAGAAGTACATACCTACTGAAACCAATCAAAATTTTGCCATGAACTTCAGTGAAGCTGGAATTACGCTTTTGACTTTGTTCATTGAGTCAGCTTTAGTAATGCTGGAAATGGCAAAGCTGACTTCAGAGGTAAACTAGGAGCATCACTCTATTCTGGCTCAGTGTGTTGCATGTAAAGGGTGTATCCTCTGAATCAAAAATAAACATTTCCAGTGGTATAGTTTTCATCTAAGAACTATTTACTTACCTACTTACTATTTCTGCTGAGCATCATTTGCTTCTTTCTGTAACTGTAGCTTTAAGATCATGAGAGTAATAGAAAAGCAAACATACTTTTCTCAGTTTTATGCCCCTAGTTTATGAGTGGGTACATAGATACAGGTATGTGGGAGAAGGGGAGAAACTCAGAAATCTAGTTAATACTGGCAGCCACTGTTGATACTGATTTTTGTAATGGGGGGAACTCAGCACTGGGAATCAGTTCTGATAATTTACTGTTTGAGGTTTTAGTGTAGCCAAATTTTCAAAATCAGTTGGAGCTTACGTGCAGATTACTGGTTTTGAAAAAGGAAGCACATATTATAAAACCCCTCAGTCATTTTGAAATTCTTTCTTTTCCTTTGGATTCTTGGAAAGCTGATAGTTCACAGTTCTGATGGGTCAGAATATTCCAAGAACAGCATTTCAAAATCTGTTTTGAGATTTATGTTTCCATCCTTTTGGGCAGAACAAATTTTGAAAAGGTTTACTTTAAATTTCTTATGATTTTCTGCAACTGATTTAGTCAAGTCTCATGATTTCTCCCATCTATTGTGGTAAGTAAAAGAAAATCAATATTATTATGAGGCCCTGGTCTGGCAAAATACTTAAACATGTGCCTAAATGTAGCTGGTCTCATTGAAATAATTATTAATTTACAAAGGAATAAGTTACATGCTTAAAAAGAAATATGCATTGTACAGTAGCTAGGCCGTCACCTAAGAAGATATTTTTACTTCAGGAAGACTTTAGTCCCTTTCATAAAAATCAGATAAAGCTGTTCCAAAAAAATGCAGCTTGACTTTGCATTTCTTTCTCTTCACAAAACCATAAATGAAATTATTTCATGCATATTTACCCTTGACGAAGCAAAACAGAGTCCATCAGAGGGCAATGTTGTTCATTATTTACCTAGTTTGGACAAATTCGCAAAGCATTGCTGAACACAAGTTAAGGGAAAATGATTCATCTTTACTTTTTAATGCCCCACTTTCCCTGGCAGTTCCAGTTTAAAAAAGGTCTCATCTAGGCAGAGAGGGAGGGAAATGGAAACGGAGGAAGGAAAAGAAAAATAGTGTTTCCATCTGTCACTTAGAGTTTTCTTCTAACAGCTGCTGATTTGACTAATGACAGTTGCATAATTACCATTTCACACGTGTTTTATAATGTTCTTTGTTTGGAATGCTGGTTGTCTTGATGGAGTATGCTCAATGGTGCCATTCAAGAGCGGAAACCTGCTTATTTAGAATCCATGCCTATTTGAAGAGCATGAGCTCCCAATGTGAAGCATTCATGCCCTCATTGCAAACATTTTTTGTAGGTTTTTAATTTTGCCTCTGAAAATTCCACTGCTGGAAATCATAAATATGCCAATACTATAGAGTTTTTCTTGAGTCTACAAATGCCTTTTTGCACATATCAGTACAAGTGTTCAAGACAGCATGATCTTTAGACTGACATTCAAATTATTTTACCAGTGTTTTTTAAAAGAAGAGATAATGAGAACCAGTGTACTTCACCATGGCTCTGACCTGAAGTTTATTGAATAGATGTAATTATGCTTTGATTTATCAACAGATACTATTTATACTGATACTATTTATACTGATAAAGTTATCTTCAGGAAATTAAGGTTTGTTTCTGAATCCAACACTTCATATTAAATCATGAATGCAATCTTAGTAATGACTGAATCATTCCTTCAAGTCATTTAATAAAGTTTCCACTGTCCCATGAGGGGAACGTTCCCATATTTTTAACAAGCTAGGAAGTTAAACAGAAGTTTCTTTTAAATTCTTCACTCACTATCCCGTCAATGAATACTCTTACCAAATAATTAGAGTACCTTGGAAATATAGTCTTAGCAAAGACCTATCTAACTAGAGTTCGTCAGGAAGCATTTTGACAGTGTAACAAAAACCTCTAGCATGCTTTCACCTTTCTGTGTTCCAACCTACATTAGCTGATTAGAAAAAAAATAGTTAAAACATTCTTTAGGAAATAGGAGAGTACTTTTGTCATGAAAATGTTCTTCAAAACTAATTTTGTCTGTTGGTTTGTTGAACTAATACAGCATTAGCAAATAAGAACCAAATTAGAAAAAAAAAAAAATCAAATAAAAGGTCACTTAGAAGCTGGTTTCTTCAGTATCCAAAAAGTAATACAAGATATAGACATATAATCGAGAGCAGCAGTATTGTTCAGCAGCTCTGAAATACAGATCAGTTTATTAAAGACGTATACTTTTAAGTGACTAGTGATTGAGGATCTTATTTAAGTTCAGGTACTGAACAAATTTAATCAGACATGTTCTGAACACTTTGTCTAAATTCACTTTAAAAATTAAAAAAAAAGTAAATTTGTGCAAATTTATCAATTATAGATTGAAAACATTCCTATCAACGTTAACATTTATTCAGAAGGGCTGTATAGACATATTCAGAGGTTATTTTTTGCTCATAATTTTCTCCTCCGTGTAGATTATCAAGCCACCCTCATCACTGTAATGTAATTGCTTCCCAGTAGAGCTTTAAGCACTCTGACTAACATCTGTCACATATAGTTCGTGATCCCTCTCATCCTCTCCCTAGGGAGTGTACGTAGAGCAGTGTGTCATTTTGTTGGATTTGATTTGGAGGAATTTATTTTTCACGTATTGCTATATCATTACTTAGACATGGAGACAAAGAGTCTGTCAGAGAGTCATTATCTGTCTCATGAAATGATGTAAATACTTAGCAGTTTACTTCACCAACATGAAATACGCTTTATATAGTATTCTTATCTATTTAGAGTTAGTTGAACTGTAGCTGTTAAAAAAGTTAATTGCTCAGCTAATGTGCTCAACAACATAAGAAATGGCTGGAAGTCTGTAAGAAGGTTGTATGTCTCTTAGCACCTTTGGCATTTTTACAATCCAGAAGAGTGATTATAGTATAATTCCAGTCCTTTGACACTTCCTTCACTGTAGTTCAAGTTGATTAGCTTTTCTAGCTGGATTGCTGGGTTCCCTCCAACTTTTATGATATCACTAGTGATGCCATCTGTCCCAGGTATTTTTCCTCTTAAAGGCTTCATGACTTTCTCTATCTTATTTTTGAGTGCTTAAGGTAAGATTTTTTTCCTCACATCTCTTTATGTCATAGAAGGTGGTGAAACTTGTCATGTTTGTCTCTATGCGTTCTTGTAGAGCTGCTGGTAAAGCTCATCTGCTCTCTGCAGGATGCTATCTCTCCCTCTGTAATTACTCTTTCATCACTGTCTGAGAGGGACATCTGGTGTCAATTATCTGTTTTCTTCTCATCTTGCTACAGCTGTTTCTTTTAAGAGTATTTTAAATCATTTCTATGTTGCACCATATATTCAAATCCTTTGTGATCTTCCATTTTCAAGGTCATGCAGGGCTTGTAGTTGCAAGCAATCATTCTTTCTCTCTTTTAGTTCCATTTCTTTTATCATGAATGCCCTATATGCATTTCCACTACTAAACTGGTAAGGATAAAACATCATCCAGATACCCAAAGACACAAGTATAATGAGATTTTTTTTGTTAAAGAAACTCCTTGGCCTAGTGAAAACTTCACTGTAGCTTGAGAGAACCAAGTTACATCAGGGCAATCAGATCCTCATCAAGAGAATATAAGTAATAGGTACTTGATGTGTTAACTGTCCTTTCTTACACTTCATGTAATAGTATACAAAAATGTCATGGCTAAGAACACATAGAAAAAACAGTTTACTACATATTCCAGTCACCCACTTTTCCCCCAGTAGAGTATGAGATTTAATTCCACAGTTCTCTTGATCCTTTTTTCCAGTCTCATTGACCTCAATAGCAATACTCATTTAATGTAGGACATAACAAGGTTGAAGGCTTGAGTCTGAAAACTTCAGGCAAAATTCACTGAGAGTGTACAGGGACATTGGCTCTAGCAGATTCTCACTCAGATGTCCATTAGCAGAGTGCATACAAGCAGACCAGATGACTGCCCTCTGTAACTGGTCATAACGTCCTGTTCATGTTAAGGATAGGGAGCTAACACTATAACAAATACTGCTGATGTGTCTTATCCAGGTCTAGAATTCTCTTGCACAAAGTTGCCAGGGAACACAGACAAAGCTGGTGAGGGAAAAATCCCAAAGAGAAAGCATTTTTAAGATCTTATCAACAGCACTAAGTTTTGGACCTTGAGGTCTTTGGATCTTCAGCTTACTTGAAACAGATAGGAAAGCTGCAAAAACCAGATAATAGACACTCAATTGTTTTGTTCTGGGCTACGTGCGTGGTTGCAGGACAATCATTAATTTAAGATAAAAAGTAATCCAAGCCTCTTTGTTAGACAGCTTTTTCTCTCCCTTGTGTCTTTTCTGTCCAAAAGGAGGAAGCTTATTATTAATACTTTTTTTTCTTCTGACTTACATAGTACCAAGGACAGAGGCTGCTCACATTTCCTATATTTGGTTGACGTGCTATACAATAGCACTGCTGAATATACCAGGGCAAAGACAAAAGCCTTATTTATTTATTTTAGATAAGGACCATTTGTGCATTTCTGGGTGCTGTCCTGGTTTAGCCCTACTCAGCAGCTAAAATACCACACAGCCTCTCACTCACTCCCCCTTCACCACCCCTCACAGTGGGATAGGGAGCAGAATTGGGAAAGAAAAGAAAGCAAAACTCATGGGTTGACATAAAAACAGTTTAAGAGAACAACAGAGGAAAAGAAAAGAGAGATGGAGAAAAAAAAATAACAGAAAATATTTTAAGCATGCCATTTACAGTACAATAGCTCATAGTGGATCCCAATGCCCAGCTGCCTCCCAAGCCACAGGAACCTCCCTCAGCACCATCCCTACTTTGTGTAGTGAGCATGAGGTCACATGGTGTGGAATAGCTCTTTGGCTAATTTGGGTAAACTATTCTAGCCCTTGCCTGATTAGTTAACTATCCCAGCTGTGTCCTTCAGTCCTAGGTGCCATCAGCTCCAGTTCCTCTCCCAGCTCAGGTGAAAATTAACTCTATCCTAGTCAGAACCAGGACAACGTCTAGAGGAGAATGATACATAGCTAAGGATATATGCAGTCTCTGGTGATGAGAAGCAATGCCATGGTGACCAGTGATAAACTTGAAACAACATACATATTTTTTCTAATTAGCTGTCTGCTGAGAGGAGTAAGGAAGCTTAAATGTCTCAAAACTACTGGGTTTTTGTGGTGTGCAGAGGTTTGCTTTAGTTGAAGTTTGGTTCTTATTTTCAAGGTCTTATTTGCTTTTTAAAAGGAGGAAACGAGAGCTTCAAAACGTGCTTATTTTGGCCTGGATAGAGTTAATTTTCTTCACAGTACCTTGTGAGGGGCTATGTTTTGGATTCATGCTGAAAACAGTGTTGATAACACAGGGATTTTTTTTTATTGCTGAGCAGTGCTTACACACAGTCAAGGCCTTTTCTGCTTCTCACACCACCCCACCAGGGAGTAGACTCAAGGTGCACAAGAAGTTTAGATGGGACACAGCTGGGACAGCTGACTCCAATTGACCAAAGGGATATTCTATACCATATGACATCACGCTCGGCATATAAAGCTGGAGGAAGAAGGGGAGATGTTTAGAGTGACAGTGTTTGTCTTCCCAAGTAATTGCTATGCCTGATGAGCCCTGCTCCTCTGGAGGTGGCTGAACACCTGTCTGCCAATGGGAAGCAGTGAATTAATTCCTTGTTTTGCTTTGCTTGCGTGCATGGCTTTTGCTTTACCTATTAAACTATCTTTATCTGAACTCAGAAGTTTTCTCATTTGCACCCTTCTGATTCTCTCTTCCATCCCACTAGGCGGGACTAAGTAAGCAGCTGTGTAGTACTTAGTTCCTGGCTGGGTTTAAACCATGACACAAGATGAAACAATTAATTCTCAAAAAATTCAGTGTCTCTTCTATGTGATAACAGAGAACCTTGATCATGAGATGATTTTATCTTTTCTATATAGAAAGTGGAAATAGCTAATTTTCAACTGAGATTTTTATAAATATTTCATAATAATAATTTCAGTTTTACTCTGTTAATGTGGAAATCAAGAGGATTATTTTGAAAAACTCATTTCTGAAACATTTAAAATTTAAGGAAGTGGATTTATTCTTTTTCAGGAGATGAAGAGATTATTTTTCTGCACTTTCAGGAATATTAAACCACTTGGCTAGCGTAAATTTTGAAATATGCTTCTCAACAAACACTGTAGTCTGAATTCTCTCCTTCCATTATTGTTATATAGTCCGTGCACTAATAATGAGGTTGCACTTGCTTTTCATTTCAGAGATTTACACAGATTTCTGTTAATGTGACAGATGACTCGGTGTAATCTGCTCTATCCGTTATACAGCAACATAAGCAGGTACTCAACAATTCTTTTGCCTCAGTTTTTATTGGTGATCACTCTTCCTACATCTTTCAAATCCCTCAGCCTCAAGGTAGAGACTGAAGGAATTAAGACATTCCCAATGGAAGAGAAGAGTAGGTTCAAGATGACCTGAGAAACCACTGTACATCTTATTTGAAAAGTCATGGCAATCAGGTGAAGTCCCCAATGACTAGAGAAAAGAGAATATCACACCCATTTTTAATAAGAGTAATAAGGAGGGCCCTGGGAACTACTGACCAGTCAGCCTCACCTCTGTGATTGGTAAGATCATGGAACATGACACAGAACACAGGGACAGGTGCTTATAGAGAGCCAATATGTCTTCACCAAAGGCAAATAGTGCCTGACTAATAGTGGCCTTTTATGATGGAGTGACTGCATTAGTGGATGAGGGAAGAGCTACAGATGACATCTACCGGGACTTCTGTAAGGCCTTTGATACAGTCCCCCACAACATCCTTACCTCTAAATAGGACAGAGGTGGATTTGATGGATGGACTATTAAATGAGTAAGGAATTGAATGGATGGCCACATCCAAAGAGTTACAATCAATGCCTCAAGGTCCAAATGGAAACCAATAACAAGTAGCGTCCTTCAAGGGTCCGTACTGTAACAAATACTATTTAAAATGTTCATCAATGGCATAGTTAGCAAAATTGAGGGCACCCTCCGCAAATTTGCAAATGACACCATGCTGAGCTCCTGCACCTGGATCAAGGCAATCCCCAATATCAGCCTAGACTGGGAGATGAATCAACTGAGAGCAGCCTGGCGTAGAAGGATTTGGGAATACCGGTAGATGATAAAAACAAACATGAGCTTGCAATGTGCACTTGCATCCCAGGAAGCTAATAGTATCCTGGGCTGCATAAAAAGATGCAAGGCCAGCAGGTCAAGGGAAGAGATTCTTCCCTCTCTATTCTGCTCTCTTTAGAACTCACTTGAAGTATTGCATCCACTTGTCAACAAGCTGAGGTAGTTGGGATTGTTCAGCCTGGAGAAGGGAAGGCTCCGAGAAGACCTTATAGCAACCTTCCAGTACTTAAAGGGGTCCTACGAGAAAACTAGGGAGGGGCTTCTGACAAGGGCATGTAGTGATAGGACAAGGGGTAATAGCTTTAAACTGAATGAGAGTAGGTTTAGATAAGACATAAGGAATAAATTATTTACTGTGAGAGTGGTGAGGCACTGAAACATGTTGCCCCATCCCTGGAAATGTTCAAGGCTAGGCTGAATGGGGCTTTGAGTGTCCTGGTCTAGTGGAAGGTGTCCCTGTCCATGGCAGGGGAGTTTGAACTAGATGATCTTTAAGGTTCCTTCCAACCCAAACCATTCTGTGATTCTAAGATTCTATTTCTATTAACAGATTACTGAAAACATATACTATATGATCTAAAATAGTGAACATTATTTATTTTATCAACTTCAGAGTATTCTTGCATTTATTAACCATGCAACCTAATTGCTGACAGCACTGCACAGCTGGGAGAGGAAGCTTTGTCAAACGTCATAAACTTCTCACTGCTTCAAAACTACTCATTTTAGCACTCTGATATTTAGCATATCCTTCATTTTTTCCTTACTCTTTCAGACAACCTGCCTGGTATTGGGAATCAGATTTACAGGACTTTTAAAAATTGAAAAAGAAGAAATTAAGATAATATATCTTAACTGTGGGGCTTAATGTTTTTTTTTGTTTGACTTGGTCAGTGCAGAGCTGACTGCTCTTTGTACCCAGTTGGGTCTTTGAATCACAAAACAAACCATGAGAAAAATGTGGATCCTCCCTTAGGAGGGGAGACACCTTATTCTTGAAGTAGTCTTTTATCCAGGCCAAAGCTATATCTAATCAAATATTAAGACATGCTAATTTTAATAAACATACTTACCTTCCGTTGTCTTAGCCTCTTCTGTAATTGAGGTTCAGAGTGACAATCTTCATTTTACCATTGTGGAATTAGGGCACAAAAAGAGGTGAAGTGGGCTGATCAAGTTTGTCCAACAAACCAACCACAGAACTGAGAACTGAAGCTTGGTTTCCTGAAATCTAAGTGGGTGTTTACCAAGAGGTACTTGTCAAAGTCCGGGCTTTTAAAAGACTCTTGCAGCTTCATGCCCATAGCAATTCTGGTGATAAAAAATATAGCATATAAAGCAAAGGTATGAAATGAAACCCTGAAAGCGAATTCAGTTCTTCCAGGAAACACAGGATAAATTAAATTTCCCTACTACATAATGCGGCTCTCAGGCTGTGTTTCTTGTGAGTATAACAGAAGTTAAACAGGGAAACATAGAGAAGAGATACAAAAATAATCTCCTTCCATTTTTTTCTAAACAGTTTTCACTGTAATAGCCAGAAACTTTTTACAGCAAAATCATCCAAAGCCCAGAAGTCTGCTTCAGTCTCCTGCTTAGCTGTTGTGCGCAGTAGCCTCAGGCAACTGGGTTACTCTGAAATGTAATTTTCATTTAAAGAGCTAAATTGGAACCTACAATATCAACTCCCAGTTAATCTCTTTAGAAATAAGGGTATACTGTAAAAGCTGAGGCAGATCTAGCTCTGAAAAGAGAAATCCAAATTCTTTTTTATGGAGTGAACTCTGGAAATAGAGGGAAAGAAATATACAAAGACCAAACATTTTTCACCCTTTTGGCAGGAGGTGTTATTATTAATAGTTATGGGTGGGTCACAGCAAGCAAATTAGGCCAGTTAGCTTCAGTTAACAATTTTCCTGTTCAAACCTGAACCAATTTCTCAGGTGAATGTTTTAAGATGGCTTTACCATATCATTTGCCTTACAGAGGTGAGACTTGTGAAGGCAAAATCTTTGAAGTAATTGTATAGTATTTTAAAAAGCTGAAAAATATATAATTGGGTTAATATTCACCAGATTCAAGAGTTCTTTGTTTTGAAACAGAAATAAATGATTTCTCCTGCGACTTTCCTTCCCACACTAACCACCACTCTCAGTCTGGCCTGCCTGCCAGATGATGGCGCAAGTGCACTTGAGGCATGTGAAAAGAAAAGAAGAAAGGGCTGAGGGTGGGATGGCTGAAATCATGTCTTGGGTGCAGAAAGTGCAGAAGTGTGGAGTTGCCTGGGACTCTGCTCTTTCTTAACACATTTTTGAGCTGCAAACCAAGAGCATGCAGAGCAATCCTGGTAGGGGTTTGATGGGCAGGCTAAGAGGTTTTTTTAGAGCTGAGTTGTTTTAGAGAAGCAAATGAAAGTGGGCAGGCAAAGTCAGAATGAAGGACTATGTCCTTTTAGCCCATTTGGACATAGTACTTGAAACATCTGCTTTGGAAAGGATGGGGTTGATCCTGCTATACAGTGAGTGAAGAGTTGGGAAGAGAATGGGGAATAAGGGAGAAGGGAACAAAACAATGAGAAAAGAAATCTAAGGGACCCTAATCAATGTTTGACTTATCTAAAACAGAGAGAAGGTTTCTATAGAAACTTTATCTACAGATTGCCAAGTCTCAACATTATAGGTCCTTTCCACATCTTAGAGGCATGAGAAATGTATATTATCATACTAAATGGGGATTTTTTTTTCACTGTCTAAATGATTTCTTTTTTTTTTCTTTAGACTAGTTATATGCAATTATCCTCCTTCTTAAAAAAAAAAAAAAGCTTTTGTTACATCCCATAACGTAATGAGGTGATACCTCCTTTATAATGCTCTACCACCAGTGATCACCAAGTAGCAGAAAGTCTCTATGTATGTGAAGCTACTGCTTCATGCCACTCTGAATTAACTCACAGTGGGTGTTAGACATCTGCACATGAACAGAAACCTCCCAGAGAAAAATGATTTCATTAGATCTCAAAGTCTCCCAGCCTCCATCAGTCTACAAAGCAAAATCCCTGTTTGATCTTGAACTCAGCTCTCTACAGGACAGGGCATATTGCAGCGGTATCACACAGTGGTTTAATTCTGTGCACTGTTGTCATAAGTAATTTGGTTTTGAATATGGATTAGAGGAATTTTTTTTTTTAACTTACAGTGCAAAGAGCCATCCTTTACTTTTAATTAGCCATCACCTGCAAATAAATCCAATTTTAAGAATTGAATGACATCTATTTGCAAAGGAGTCTTTTTAATGCAGTTCACAAAATCCTTGATTTGAAATAAAATCTATTGAACAACTTTATAAATGTTCATTTGTAAAGGTTCTTTTGATTCAATTAGCTCTTTGGAGCAAATGAGATGGTGTCCAAACACTTTTCAGTCTGTTGATTTAATTCTTCACATGTCATTCTCTTTTTGTCATCCACTTTTATATTCAGAGAAGTTATTGGCCTGTGCTTTCCTAAAACTTGTATAAATGAGTACAGATTAAGAAAGATATTTGATCACTTTAAAAAGGCAGATCTGTAGGCATGAGAGAAAGGGGGAGGGGAAAGTATTTAGAATAAACTGAAAGCTGGCTTCTTGGTGATTTCATATAAAAGCTTTTGTAAGTTGTTCCCTTTCAAATTATCACAGGTAGCAATGTAGCTGTTTGCAGTTTCCTGGAATTCCATTTCTGTATCTTGAAAACAAAATCTTTTTGATCACATGGGGTGACAATCATCTCCAACACCCTTCCACACAACTGCAATGCACATAGATTTTTGGCCAAAACTAGTAACTTAGACTCCTTTTGCAATCAGTGGAGCAATAAAGGAACCTCTGGATGTGATTTGTCCCACCTCACTTGGAAAATTGTCTTAAGGCAGGATGAATTAATTTCAGGAGCGTGCCCTTCTCTCTCTACCTAATTGATCTTTGAGTTTAGTTGGCTACAAGTAGATAGGAGGAATCTTGCCTACAGTCACTGAAAGTAAGGGTGCTGGCAGTTTGCTTTGTAACTCCTGGGTGTGATGCACAGCCCAGTTTTGTGTAGCACAGCTATGTGACCTTCATTTGGTGTTGACTTGCAAGAGTTTGCGAATGAAAACCAGGCAAGATGAGAAATGTAAAAGCAAAGACCTAAATTAAATTGTTGAGATGGTAATAGTTAGTAACTGAAGGTCTGGAGAGAAAAACACTGATATGAAAATTCATCAAAAATGAGAAAAAAAGAAATGGAATTGAAAGACTCAACTAGGTGAGATCAGGTTCAGCTCATGAGAAAGCTCAACAGGATTGATACCCCTTTGCCTGACTAACAGTCTCATCATAGAATCATAGAAAGGTTTGGGTTGGAAGGGACTTTTAAAGGTCATCTAGTCCAACTCCCCTGCAAGGAGTAGAGACATCTTCAACTAGACCAGGTTGCCCAGAGCCTCATCCAATCTGGCCTTGAATGTTTCCAAGGATAGGACATCTACCACCTCTCTAGGCAATCTGTTCCAGTGTTCCACCACCCTCATTGTAAAAATTTTTTTCCTGATGTCTAGTCTGAATCTACCTCTCTCTATTTTAAAACCATTACCTTGTCCTATTGCAATAGGCCCTACTGAAGAGTTTCTCCCCATCTTTCTCATAAGCCCCCTTTAGGTACTGGAAGGCCACTATAAGGTCTCCTCAGAGCCTTCTCTTCTCCAGGCTGAACAGCCCCAAATCTCTCAGCCTGTCCTCATAGGAGAGGCACTCCAGCCCTCTGATCATCTTCGTGGCCCTCCTCTGGACCTTCTCCAACAGGTCCATGTCTTTCTTATGCTGGGGGCTCCAGAGCTGGATGCACTAATCTAGGTAGGGTCTCAAAAGACTGGAGTAGAGGGGGAGAATCACCTGGCCACACTTCTTTTGATGCAACCTAGGATGTGGTTGGCTTTCTGGGCTGCAAGGGCGTACTGCCGGCTCATGTTAAACTTCTCATCCCCCAGCACTCCCAAGTTCTTCTCCTCAGGGCTGCTCTCAATCCATTCTCCACCCGGCCTGCATTTGTGTCTGGGATTGCCTCGACCCAGGTGCAGAACCTTGTACTTGGCCTTGATGTCTGCATCAGGAGTGATGAGTATGCTAATGCGTAATCTGTGCACTTTAGTCACAAGCATCTATTGCATGTATCAGTGTATTAGCTGGAAAGTGCTGTGTATTCATAAATCACATTTAGTCCTGCTTATAGAGTTCTTAATCCTGGTAAAGAAAACCTAACAAAAGTGCTATCACTTTCTACTGAGAGTAGAGGTAACCTGCTAAAAAGAAACAGTTAGATGGTGCCATCCTCCTGAGATGGCCAAGCACAAAAACAACTATATACTGCTAGAGACCCAACCCATGCGCTTATATCAGCCCAAATCTGTCTCAGCTGTTTGAGCCATCAGACACTGGAGGAGTGGGACTGGCTTCCTATGTGAGTAGGGATTTACAACATGCATTTGGAAACAGTTGTATCCTGTAAGAAAATGGAAGTGTGGAGGTCATATTAAAATATTGCCCTACTGAGCAGGACACTGCAGGGACAGTTAGGAGGCTTGAGATCTTTTGTCCTTCTCATTATTCTTAACAGAAACATTAAGTTTCTTCTATCATTGAAATGGCCAAATGAAACAGAAACATTAGGAGAAGAAACTGTACATTCAGGGAAAAAAATACGGCTACTGGGAGGCACTCACACGTCTGGTGGACATTGCCCAGCTGATCTGCTGAGAGACACAAGCAGATGAGAGAGCCAGAGCAGGTTCCACAGTCTCAGAGATCCTCAGGGACATTTGGGATTTTGTTCTGCCACACTCTGCCACAGTCTTAACTTGTGGGCAAATCACTTACCTTTTCTGTGCTGTCTCTCTTCTTTTACTTTGCCTTTTTCTTGCTTGCTTAGCCTGAGATGTGCTTAGAGGTAAGGTTTGCATCCCATGGTGTTTTGGCAGTTCATAGTACAGTGCTGCTGCAATACAATAACTGAGTGATACTTTCATTTTTCACAGCATAAAGACCCATTTCTATACATAAGTATAGTTCTGGAAAGTTCTGATACCAATAGAAATGAAAAAGGAAACTCCTGACGGTTTCCTAAGAGACATAAAATAGCTACTTTTTGGATTTTAGCCATATGACAACGATCTACCCTGATTTTCCTTATGAGATACACTTAAGGCTAAATGTGATTATTTATTTTGACTTTTATATTTTCTGATTGGTTGTTTTGGATGTTCCTTTTTGGTGTAAGCTATCTAACATCTCAAAAGTCTTTAAGCAACCTTCCTACTGGAGCATTAACTCAGGGATGTAAGAATAGAGTCAACAGACTAAAACAAGCAATGAATTTACTATTGAGGTTTTATGTTTGAAAGTAGACTGAATAGAGGGAGGATAAGAAGGTGCCAAGTGGTTTTGGTTAATCTATGTAGCTCGTTATGTGTGGGAGTGGGTTTTCTTCCTTTTTTTTTTTTAATTTCTTTTAATAATAGTCTTACTGGAATTCTCAAAAGAAAATCCAAATGCATATTTGGTTAACAGCCAGAGGATGAAATGGTCCTGATTATATTTTTACATTAGTTTTATGCTAGTGGAACCCAAAATTAAACAGAGTTAGTTACTACATGCCATCACACTGGAAAGCAGACTCAGGCGCAATATACATTCTATTACGTGAATAGAAAATATATTAGCTGTGAAAATGATTAAAAGGAAATTCTACCCATTCCTATTACCCATACTATCTGCAGTCCATCTCCATCTATGTATCTTAAACGGTCATTTTAAATCTTCTTTAAGTCTAACAGCAGCTATTTCCCTCCACATGCAATTTTAATAAAAATACAAAATATTTTCTAAGCGGCAGCTTATTTTTGCTGCACTATTGTGTTCAGTCCAGGGCAGATTTTCCTTTGGCATTTTTTCTTTCCTAATGTAAAATGTCACCAGATACAAATACATGGCCTGATGCTCTGTATCACACATTGATAGCTTTTTTTTTTTTTTTTTTTTTTTTTTTTAAGATAACAAGGAGATGTGAGACATCCATGAAGAGCTGCAGATATGACATCACATCTTTGGGAGTCTTAACCATTAGTTGGATTCTAGGTGAAATACACCCAGGCATCACAAATAACACTAGGTAGTTACATGTGGGTAACTGAAAACCCAAAGTGAGTACAATTCTTACTGAGGATTTGATGAAACTAGAGACCCCTCAGTATCAATTTCTTATCGCGTCGAATCAGTTTTGTCTGAACAAAGGCACAACTGCAACTGACAGTCATCAGTCTGATCTCCAACAAAAACATACTCACCTCTTGTTTTTATGGTTGAAGTAATACAGAACTGCTTTCACTTAAGTGGAATTTAGCTCATTTTAAAGCTGGGTGAGTGTGAACAAAAGATGTTGCTGACATTAGCGGGAGTTTATTGTAACTCCAAATTAAACACAAGCTCAATTTCATTCACATGAGAAAATAATTTCTAACAAAGGAAAAAAAGAGCTCATACTAGAACTGCAGAGCCTTTATGAATCCCTGAACCAGGAAAAAAAAATATACATAAACTCTATTTATTGTCTGCTTAAAATGGCACTCCAACTCTAAGCACAGAAAGCAAACTACTCTATTGGACACAGGACATTTTTCCTCCTCCAGAATAAATCTGTAACAACTCAGGTTAAATCAAAGGAGTTACTCAAATGCAGAAAACCATATAAACTAGAATGGAGATGGGCCCTTTCAAATATTTAATTGGCAACAGGAAAGAACTAGAGCTAGAAATGTCAGTTGAATACGAATTCTTATGATATCAGAACAGTGCAGGAAATTAAATTCACATGGAAAATAAATACCTTAAAAATTGGGTCAAAATTTTCTGATCTATTTAATGGCACTCCTTTAAATCTTGACCTCTGTAAAGGATTACAACGACACATAATGAACCAATTTGCCATATAATGTTTAATTCCCTTAGAACAATGTATAGCAAAATAATACTATTGTTAGTCTGTAAATGCATGTCCTTCCACATAAAATCAAGTTATGTGGGTCAGTTTTCCAGCTTTCAAATCACCAAGTTATTACTGTACATATCTCTCTTTCTTTCTAGTGATGATACCTGTCAATATCAGAGAAGGAACACTCCTATTTTTTGTACAAGGTGATCAACGAAAACTTTAACTAGGATGAACTGCATCATTAGTAATATCACTACTCATCTCCTGCAACCAAACTTTTATCTGTTTTATCATTCTTGAAACAACTGACGTTTCTCTACTCCAACTAATAATTTACTCATTGTAGCATAGAAAGTGCTTTACTGCAGTTCTCATTTCCTCTATACAGGGAAAAACAAGAACAACAAAAATCCCCACACTTTTGTTACCAAAGACAAAGTATGCCATATTACTGACTTTGCATAAATCCACATTTTTAGACACAAAGCTTGCAGAAATTAAACAGTCAGTTGTGGATGTCAACAGTTTTACCTCTCTTTTATAACTCTCAAAGCATTTTATTTAGTAACTCTATCTTGTAGAGATAGCCTCTGAATATAACACTGGGTCTCCTGAAGGTCGTATGGCATGTGTGAATACTGAAGACTGAGTTCAGTGTATGGTGCTTCTTGAAAGGGCTGAAATAGGATGTGTTTAGAGGTCTTTCTTGAGATATAGGGATATATCACTTGTGGTATCTTTCAGGGCAGCAGATTCATTATATACAAAAGATGATTTTTGCTTACTAGTGAGAAGCTATATTGCCTTTAGCCAAAGTTAGTTGTAAATGTTATACTAACTTTTGCTAATGTTATTTTTTTTTGCACATTGTAGAGCGGAGGCTGAGGGATGCTCTGTGGCCTAGTTCTGTCTGCACCTCAGGTTTCTGTAAAGGTCGAATAATTCATCTTGAAATTCATAGACAGATTTAAGTGCTGAGATAAGAAATTCATAGGCTCTTGAACCCTGGTAGCTGAGTCTAAAAAAACCAAATGAGGTATCTATACTTCCTACACAACTGGAGGAGAGAAAGAGAATGGAATTGACAGGAAGAGGATTTTCATATTTCCAATGACCTTTCCCAGTTTTATCACAATATTTTGTTACATAAAACTCATGTTTTGATCCTTCTCTAATCATATCCAATAAAATGAGCGATTTTTATTTTCATGGAACATTCATATGATACTCCAATTATATTCTTCAAGCACTGGTTGTTTTCCAACAATCTTACAAAGTCATTTTCTGTAGAGAAAAACATACAAATTTCCAAGCAACTGAGCAACATGCAAAGTTTCTGCAGCTCTAATTTCTGGTGAGAGCTGGTGTATTATAAGAAAGCTTCTAGCGATGACACCAGCATGAAAAATATTTCTGCACTAATGAGGAAGAGAAATTAGGGAAAGGGCAAGTTTACAGTTATTTATATGTTATTTCTGTATGCCACTATTCTAATCAATATTTCTATTTATATTATACAGTGAATTATTATCAGAGAAATCATTGGCATGGCACCTGGGAAAAGTGTTATTCAATGTACATCTGTCAAGAGCTGGCTTTTCAGGTGGAATATTACATCAACAATATGCATCTGTAGCAGGCAACTTCTGTGTTTCATTATATTGCCTATAGCTGTACAATAAAAATTTGTGACATCTGCTGATTTTTCTTCCTGTACATGATGAAATTATCTGTGGTGAAAGATGGTACAAATGAAGCTAGAGGCAAAGCTGTCATTGACTTTCATGGAGTACCTGGCTTTTTTCAGCAAGGAATTTTCATATTTTGTCCAAGATAAATAAATTTTTCCAGGGTCAAAGCAGAGCAAAGGTATACCAAATGCCAAGTGGATTAGTTTTATCAACACGGTGCATCCAGACACAAATAATAATTGCTCTTCAGAGTCCTCAAGCTCTTTGTTTCTCTCTAATTCACTTCCTTTTGGTGCTGCACTTCCTGAAAAGTACATTGTTTACCCACATGATAGCTCCAAGTACCAACAGACTTAAATCATAAAGGACTTATGAATTCATGCAGCTTTTTTTTTTTAGAAACAATTCTCAATGTCCTCTTGCAAACTCTGGAAGGACTTCTCCAGAGTATATTCAATTACTCTTTGAGAAGCATTTTCAGTAATCCATCTAGAAATGGTAATAATCTACCACCTTACTTTATGTGTTACTACTGAAGTGGTGTAAAGCTGTTGCGGAGGTATATCTAAAATGGGTTACTATTTTCATTTATTTTTTACTCTGTTATGATTTTTGAGTGAAATAAGAATAACAAAATAGCCACTTGAACTTTAATTCTAAGTGGATTCATGTCTTGAAGTATTAATTTAGATTCTCATGTTCAAATTTTCACTGAAGTGCTAAGAAAGCTACATCCAAGGCAGCTGACTTTGTGTACAACCATTGAATATGGGAAGTTTTAGCAAATAATTTGTTTGTCTGTGCTGGTTCAAACAAATTCTCTTACTCATTGAATTGACTAAGTGAAGATTCTCTATCTCCATATTAAAAATATCCACAGCAACAGGAGTATGCATTCATTCCTAGCTATTATAAATATTTAAACCCACCTAGAACCAGGTTCATAACATCTGTGACTAAAGAGAGGAGAAGAAGAAGATATTTATTGTTTCCCTGTAGGTGACATTTACAGAGTTGGAGCATTGGGTACCCTTATGACTCAGTATCAGCCGTCTATTTCATAGAATGGTTTGGGTTGGAAGGGACCTTCAAAGGACATCTAGTCCAGTCGCCCTGCAAGAAGCAGGGACATCATCAACTAGATCAGGTTGCTCAGAGCCTCATCCAACCTGGCCTTGAATGTTTCCGGGGATGGGGCATCCTTATTTATCTCCATTTACAAGAATGTGAGGGTTTGTCACTGTAGTGTTGTTTAGGTGATGCTCTGAGGCCCTTCCACCAGGGTGGCAGGTTCTACATTAGAGCTGGCAGTCCCAGCTCTTGCCATGTAAGCAAAGGAACAGCAAGTATTTGAATCTTTGACTGAAATATTTAAATGAACATGAATTTCCAGCACACCATAATTTGCAAAAAAAAAAATTAATATTTTGCAATTTTCTAAGATGGCTCCAATGTGCCTTTATCATTTTAAGATATGTTCCCTTCTGTAGCATCTTTTCCTATGGTTTGAATATGATATTTATGTTCTTGTGTGTGTGGGCAGGAGAATGAGTGAGCAGGCAAGAAAGAGCGGGATAAGGAGAGACAGCATACATTTTTGGTGTCATTTTACAGTATAGTAAGAATACTTTCTTTCCTAAAGTATTCAAAACCCCACATACTTTTGCAGCCAATTAAAAATGCTTTCTAACTGCCTTTGAGGCACAGTGCACTTGACAAGTTTGGCAGGTTCCTTGTCAGTTTGCTGAACCTGATACAAGAGCAGGTAGTCCCAAGCTTACACAGCTCTAGTTTTATAACTCCCAGAATCCCTTTTTACAAGCAAGATCTACGTGCATGTCCATTCTTACTGCTTTAAGAGTTTGAACATCTGCTCCTTTTAAGTCATTCCCATCTCATGTCATTATTTACAAACGCTCTAAAACACAGTACATAAATCATTGTTGGTGCATCTGTGAAAAAAGAAAAAAAAAAGGTGCCCTAAATGCACCAATAGTGAATAGGTCCTTTAAGAACACTCTCTTCCACTCATCAATAGCTTGAATTGGAACAAGAATACTTTCAAAATACATGTTTTTATGCAATAAAATAGTGATACATTTTGCATACAAGTTATGATTAAAATTCAGGGGTTGAAAACAATTATCCTGCTGTGAATATTTCCTGCAAGAGAGAAATGTTTGTTGACCCAAGATTAGAACAGCAAACTCATTAAGTAAATTAATAACTCAAATAATTTAAGATTCCCAGGATTTCTAGTGGGAATTTTAAACAAAGATCTATTACATCTGTTTGGCATTCATGCTGCTGCTCTGGTTCTACTTTCTTAGAAAAACATGTACCCTTTCTGACACCCAGCAAATAGCTGTTATCAATATGCTGAGAAACAAAATGTAAATTGGATGCCCAGTACCCCAGCCTAAAAAGTGATGCTATTGCAAGTTACCATGAGCACAAAACAGAACATTGCATTCTCCCCACTGTCAAGATACATTGAGAGTAGTAGCACTAAGTGATAGCAAACTGAGGATAGCATTTGGACAAATGATGAGAGTAGAATTGCTCCTGATTTATTTTTGTGGCAGGAATTGTTAAGATGGAAATGGACATCTGAAAGAAAGTTACTTTCCCAGTTACTTTCATGAAAGGATGGAAATTTGATTGCTTTGGGCAGGAAAGGTGTGGCTGTGCTATCATCACTTTGTACGCAGCTATTGTACACAGATACAGAAAGGCCTGTATTCTTATTTACCTCCCTAGACTTTTAACAGACATAGCCTGAAGACCAGCAATGGCCAGAAAACAGGCCACAGGCACAGCTTTAGCCTCTTTGAATTGCCTTAGATCTGCATCTTGGGAGGCTCTACATCATCAGTCTCCCAGGCCATCCAGTCCTGGAGGCAGCCTGAGGAGGAGAGACAGCACAGAGCACTGAAGATGAAACTCATGGAGCCTTACATTAGCTTTCTCAGCATAGAATATGAGTTGATCCCAGAGAAGCAGCAGAGCCAGGTGAAATTAAGGCAGTGTGGCATCATAGAGGCAGCAAGGACCTGTGTCCAGTAAATGTAATCTGTAGCTCAATGTGAATCATGCAGGACAATTCAAATACGCAGCTCAGAAGAGTTGTGGGGGTAGTGTCTTAAAATCAACCCTGTAAGTGAACAAAGTCAGTTTCATTCATCATATCCAGAGAACTTTATTTGGACCTAGGACCTTGAAAGGCTTTGATTTCCTTTGCAATGTGCTTATTCATTATTTGTATTGAGCCTCTATAAATGAGGCTTGGCAGCCTACCTTAAACTAAGTAAATTTATGGTTGCCAGCAACAGCCACAGTGAAAGTCTTCCCTACTCCTTGCCTCATCTTCATTACTTAACAACAGAATACGATGTCGTTAAGGCTTTTGTCAGTTAAAAACCTCATTCAGCAAGCTAAATAAAATATTTGTTTTCTGATATACCATATGGTTTACTCAAGCAGAAATGTAACATATTTTGAGAAATTTAGCAAGTAAAATAGGAGGCATTTATATGTTTTTATGTTGCATAAATAATTAAGAAAGGTTATCAGATTTTATCAGACATTAAATCCTACCAGAATGAAAATATCTAAAAGGCTTTTCCGTGTTTTGGGACCTTTTTAACACAGCTTCCATCTCGCAAAATAGACATAATCCAACTAATACTATATGAGATACACTTCCTAATGAATAGGAGGTTTCTACCAATTCTTTTCCAGTTCTTTAGGTCCTTTCCATGACACTTAAGAGGACTATTTATTTTCATTTAAAATAACACCAAAAGAACTATTCATTTTCATCATCAGTTTCTCACTGGATTGCATATAACACTTGGCTTAAACTTTTACCCATTTTCAAAACAAGAGCTTAAGTGTAAGGTATCCAGCCAATTCTCCCACCGATACTTATATCTATAGCCTTTCAAGACCCCCAGAGCCCACATAACTGAACAGCAGGTAGAGTTTATGGATGAACTTGTTGAAGAAAAAAGTCATAAACTGCTATGTGCAAGATCCCAGTGTACCTCTCCAAGCTGAATTTTCAGCAATTTCACAAGCTGTCAATACATCTCTAAGAACCCACTGCTTTAAATCAAAAAGCAACGAATCCTCCAGACAGTAGCTACTGCACTTTGCAGGTTGGAGTCTATGAAAGGTATAAATCCCAGATTTTCAAACTTCTTTTGATTCTGTCAGATATGGTAGTTGAATGCAGTCATAAAATTGCCTAGTGTTTCTGCTGTTAATAGGGAGATAGTCAATACATTCTGAAGCCTCATATATTTCAGCGACTTTTCCTGAAGAATGTAAACTGAGATGTTGGTGATTCTAATAACAATATTTAGGTATAAAAGTGCATCACCAATATTTTTTGAGATATAATATAGTATTGTCGTGTTTTGGAGACCTTGTCACACCTGCAAGAAAATATCTCAGAGTAGAAATACTAAAGAAAAATATAACATTACCATCAGTAAGACATGACCTATGGTCCAGATGATTCCACATGAAAGAGTCAACCTTGAACTTTGTAACAAATACAATATAGCATATATATATAGTGTATTAAAACAAGTCTACTCAGTCACTCTTTTTGGAAGATTTTAAGGCAGACAGTTCTTGATGTGGAAAGCCAGATGAAAGAAAAATTGACTTTCTTTCCTTCTTAAGCTTCTTAGCTTAGGGTCAAATGATGACATTAAATGATTAATCAAATTTTGTGGGCTGATAATCAAATTTAGTTGACTATAACTTAAGAGCTTCATGGCAACAAGATATAACAAACTTACTTACCAAGAGAAGTAAACCAATTATTAATTAAGTCAGTGGGAACACATATGAAAATCCATTTTCTTTACTAAAACACTATGTTATTCAAACCCAGAGCTCTGTCTAGGAGATTTTCTCAGTCAAGGTCTCTGTATTTCAGGATCTACTCTAGTTCAGTGCACAAGCAGCATGTGAAAGCTCATCAACTCTACAAAAAAAGAGCAGAGAAAATATTGACCTAGCTAAGTCTGTCTCCAGTTTCCCTTATTTTCCTGTTCCTACTGCTAAGCATAGGGTGCAGAGTTAAGTCTATCACGCAGATCGTCTTTCCAGACTCTCTTAGGAACACTCTCCACCTTGTTATCCATGCCTGCTGCTGAAAACATCAACGAGATACCTAACTTCTAGTAACCTCCACTACATCCTCCATTACACTGATTTTCATCTGCTACCCCAGCTTTCACCAGTCTGAGTGTCACCACTACTGGATGACAGAATAGTAGAGTGTACCATATAGAGGAGGATTCAGGAGACAATGGCTGAAATCCTGGGACTTTCAAGTTCTGCAAGGATAATTTCAGCCCCACCCATACTGTTTAGCTCTCATGCCAATAGTAAGAATTTCAGATTACATATGTATATCTTGAACCAGAAGTGGAGTGCAAATATAATACAGTATATGTGTTGGGTAGGACTCCATAATTGTTCCAAAACAAAGAGAAATCAAGGCAGGAGGAAAAATCAAATGTTCAGAAAATTTTAAAAATTGCAATTTTTATAAGTGTTCTGTAATGAGATCTAGTTGAAAATCATAGAGTCATAAAATCTTAAAATACTTAAATTTCGAAGCGACCTTTAAAAGTTGTCTAGTCCAACTTCCCTGCAAGGATCAAGGACATCGTCAACTAGATCAGGCTGCTCAGAGCCCCGTCCAATCTGGTCTTGAATGTTTCCAGGGATGGGGCATCCACCACCTCTCTGGGCAACCTGTTCCAGTGTTCCACCACCCTCATTGTAGAAAAATACTTCCTTATATCTAGTTCGAATCTACCTCCCTCTATTTTAAAACCATTACCCCTCCCTCTATCACAACAGGCCCTGCTAAAGTTTTTCTGCCCATCTTTCTCATAAGCCCCCTTTAGGTACTGGAACGCCACTATAAGGTCTCCTCAGAGCCTTCTCTTCTCCAGGCTGAGCAGCCCCAACTCTCTCAGCCTGTCCTCACAGGAGAGGTGCTCCAGCCCTCTGATCATCTTCGTGGCCCTCCTCTTGACCTTCTCCAACGGGTCCACGTCCTTCTTATGCTGGGGGCTCCAGAACTGGACACAGTACTCCAGGTGAGGTCTCATGAGAGCAGAGTAGAGGGGCAGGACCACCTCCCTTGACCTGCTGGCCACATTTCTTTTCATGCAGCCCAGGATGTGGTTGGCTTTCTGGGCTGCAAGCGCACATTGCCAGCTCATGTTGAGCTTCTCACTCACCAGCATTCAGAAGTCCTTCTCCTCAGGGCTAGTCTCAATCCATTCTCCACCTAGCCTATATTTGTGCCTAGGATTGCCCCGACCCAGGTGCACGACCTTGTACTTGGCCTGGTTGAACTTCATGAGGTTTGCACGAGCCCACCTCCCCAGCCTGTCAAGGTCCCTCTGGATGGCATCCCTTCCCTTCAGCATGTCGACTGCACCAGACAGCTTGGTGTCAGGGACAACCTTGCTGAGGGTGCACTCTATCCCACTACCCATGTTGCCAACAAAGATGTTACACAGGGCCAGTCCCAATAGCGACCCCTGGGGAATGCCACTCGTCCCCGTTCTCCACTTGGACATTGAGCCATTGACCACAACTCTTTGAGTGCAATCATCCAGCCAATTCTTTATCCACCATGTGATCTGTTTGTCAAATCTATGTCTCTCCAGTTTAGAGAGAAAGCTGTAGTGTGGGGCAGTGTTAAATGCTTTGCGGAAGTCCAGGAAGATCATGTCAGTTGCTTGTCCCTTTTCCACCGATGACCGATGCTCTAACCCCATCATAGAAAGCCACCAAATTGGTCAGGCACCATTTGCCCTTAGTGAAACCATGTTGGCTATCACCAATCACCTCCTTATTTTCCACATGTCATAGTATGGCTTCCAGGAGAAGCTGCTCCATGACCTTGCCAGGCGCAGAGGTAAAACCTCTGTTCTGGCCTCTAGTTCCCTGGGTCTTCCTTGTTCCCCTTTTTAAAAATGGGACTTATGTTACCCCTCTTCCAGTTGTCAGGAACCTCGCCAGACTGCCATGACTTCTCAAATTTGATGGACAGTGACTTGGCACCTTCATCCACAAGTTCCCTTATGACTTCTGGATGCATCTCATCAGGTCCCACGGACTTGTGCATCTTGAGGTTCTTTAGATGGTCCAGATGAAAAGAAAAAATGGCAAAGTGTCCCTTAAATATTAATTTTAAGATTATTATAAAATGTGCTACTGTGCACAGTTCAGTTTTTACTTGTACAAATGGTGCACAAAACAGTATAATTGAGAACCCATTCTCTTTCTGATTAGTAGTGTATCTTCAAGGAGAGCAAGAATACATTGATATCCAGCCCAAACCATGCAAATATGGATTTTTTTTTTTAAGTACTCACTACAAAATTGTCCTTATTTTCTTTTTTTTTCATAGAAGGTTTACAGAAGAGTCTATTCTTTAATTGAAATCAGTAAAAAGACCTCTACTTCCTGCTTGTCTTCTGGCAATCCTTACACTATGTGTATGTCTCAAAAAACGTATCTCTGTCTTAGGGCTACTGCCTGCTGCAAAAGAAGATTACATTTGAAATGTTTTTAAATATAAAAACCCTATCAATAACGTTCCATCCCTGTTATTTTCTTTAACAGAGGAGTTCTTTTTTTTTTTTACATTTTATTGAAAGGAAAATTGTTTCTATATATTTATTTCTCTTTCAGAAAGGGATACCTACAAACACGTTAATGTAATAAGTATTAATTAACATGTCATTAGTCTCTCCTGTATTTACATCCACATTTAAATTAATTTCAATAAATTTGGCTTTACATGTAATTCCAAAGGATCTCAACAACTCAAAAATCTAGTAAGATTTTCTCAGCAAAAATTCTTAAATGTATCTCGTTTCTTTCATTTAGATTTCAAATTCTCTGCCTTTCTGTCCCCTTTTCTCATTTTTTGTCAGTTTCTTTTTCTAGTTGCTCCTGTGTCTTGTGGCTACATGTCAGATGTAAGAAATGACTGCAAGCCTTTTAAGACACCATGCATGGCAATATGCAGGATAACACACATTAGGGTTCTGAGAGCACAGTATTCCTGTGGTGGCACCTAAGTGTCCTGGGAGAGCCTTTGGATGATCTAGGACTTGAGCTTCAACTGGGAATATGCATTTAGGATTCCCTGCTACATGCCACCCACTGCAAAGTGCATTGCTAATGCAGTGTGAAATCCCAGTACTGGGAAAATACTGTGCTGAACAACTGCTGTGGACTAATTGCACAGACACAAAACAAAGCCACTGGGCTAGTTCTGCCAAAAGCTGAGGATTTCAATACAGAACATTGCATCTTTAGAAGTCAAGCTGAGAGCCCAGCCTTTGCGCCTGCCTTGGGGTTCTCTGCATAACAGAGGGGAAGATTTGCAGGTGCAAAATGGGATCAAGGAACTCAGGAGGGAGCCCAGCAAATTACTAGAGGGAAAGCTGGACTGAGGGATATCCAAAACACGTTCAAGAGCATAGGGGTATCATTTTAGGTTGCAAAAAAGCACTTACCTCAGATGAGGTTTCATGCTTCTGCTCTCTTCCATCTCAACGCCTGCCCCTCTCCATCCTCCCTAGATACAGAAGGGGAAATGCATTTTCTAAGTAGCCTGATAGTTAACATGTTCATCTGATGGTAACAGACTTGAGATCAAGTCTTCCTCTTCTTAAGGAAATTTGACCCTATTACATTTTAACAATCATTATAATGACATCATTTTTATCCATGAACATGGGACAGGACTAAGGGGACTCTCTAGGCTTGCTTATAGACTGGCAGGGAGCATATTTCTCAGGAAGGTGGAAGAATAGCTAAAGTAGAAAGAAGTCAATTGAATTCCTGCCTGTTAGTGAGTTCTCACACTAGAGAGCTGTTGGATAAAACAGCACTCATTTATCAGAGGGGAAGCCAAGCTCAAGAGGGTCCAAGCTGTCAGAAGGCATACTGGTCTGGACCCTGCGGGTAACTTTACGGTGTGAATCTCAGTAATGCTTGAGGGAGAATTAATCATTTAGCTGCTAACGATGCTGCTTCTAGGCATGAGGAGGAACATACCTTTAGGTAAGTCAAAAAGATTCACAGCCTTTCACTTGAGAGAGGAGGATGCCTATCTGCACAGACAAAGAGGGAATAAAGGCATCCATCAGATCTCACAATAACCAGCTGCCTGTGACACTAGCAGGGAAACGTAGGGGATGCAGCTATGTTTAAGGGATTGCATAATGAACCTTCAGGTATCCTGATCCCTTTGCTAGAAGCTACGAGAAGTGTAAACTTGGACTTGGCTCATAGCACCTAGAACAGAAACAAATGGAGAGAATGCCTCTTCCCAAAGACAGAGGAGTTATCTTTTCAGTGCATGACCACTGCGTGACAGGATGCACAGGAAAAAAACTACCAGCAAAAGCTCTGGTGCCTTTAGATTTCAGATATGTCAAGGGATAAACAATTGACAAATAGTCCTGGGGAACTTGTACATAGAACACTGCTGGAGTTGGAGCTACAGAGATGAGTAAACAGATACTGTATGTTGATCATACATTCTGATATATTTTACTTACAATGCAATGTAGTTAGTAAAGTATTTGGAAAAAATCAGGCTCCTGCAACACAGGCCTTTAAGTTTTTCTACATGTACGTGGTAGTCCTTCTCCTGGAACAATGCACATTTTGTGGCTATCTGGAGCAGACAAATTAACAAGTATCTCTCCTTCTACAAGGAAAAAACTTTTTTGCCAGGCAAACTCAAACATATGTAGTTCTATCACAGGAGCTGTATAATTAGCAGTCACAGCAGTTACGGTTAAAAAGATTGATTTTTTTCTGGGGCAAGCCCATTACAGTTAAAAGATCTGACATATACTATAGGACAGAAAATTCTGTGACTCATAGTTCGTATAATTTCCATCTCCAATCAAAAAGAGTGAGTCATAAGATGACCAAGTGAAAAATAAATATGATTCAGAAAACTCAGATTACAGTATAATTGTTCCTTAAAGAAATTAGACCACACACATATTTCTAACTTAGCATATCTGCTCCCCATGGCTACTGGAATACCTATCTGATGACTTTTAGAGTACTCCAAAGTTTACATTTTTTCTCATTCTTGCTAGGTATAAGAATCCTAAACAACTAAAGCAGGAGTGTTTGTCTTGCTTTCCTTCATCAACAAAACATTAATTAAAGAAATTTCACTATTAACGACACTTCCACTGCTTGCCCTCAGTGTATTTTATCTCATACGGTCTCTAAAACAATTACCCTGTATATTCCAAAAGGGAACAATTCAATATGGGTCAAAGGTCCCCTTCACAACCAGGAGAAATTACTAAACATCCTCGCAGAGTGATATCCGGACCACATTTCCTTTTTTTCATTAACTGCATGACTCGGATGCCTTCACAGGGCAATGTATTCCCAACCTCTTTTCTTAAGAATATTGTGAACAAATGAGAAATGGCAGGCTTCTCCACTTCTTTGTTTCTCACCCATGTCACTGTAGGACAAATTTGTTATTTCTCTCGTAGTACTTCAAAGGCCAGATAATCTTCACCTCTCCTGCTGAACATGTGGTGCAGCTTTGGACTCAGTGTACTTAGTTGAGAATCAAGTGGCATGGAGTTTCCCAGATATGGCTGTTAATTACTCAGAGTTTTTGCCTATCTACTGTGATTGTTATTTAATATTTTGCTTCTGTTCATTTAATTGGTGATCTAGTCAGGACGCTTCGTATTATGAACTATGAATATTACAGACGGGTAAAAAACCCCAAATTACCAGTCTATTGATTTCAGTAATGTACAACATGGTGACCTATGTATTAACAATGTAAAACTTGGTTAGAGCAGATACCTAAGTTATAAGAACTAATAATATGAACTTAAATAATACCAACCACAAACCAAGAACTATTTACTAAAGATTTCTGTAAACGTTAGATAAAAAAAAAGACATTTTATAAAATTTCCCAGTCTCTTCTGATACAATTTGTGGAAAGGAAAAAAAGGCTAAATTAATCAAATAAATTATTTATCAAGAACTATTTGCTCTGTTAATTAGCAGTAGGTTAATTACAGAACAGAATTGCATGTGAGGAGACAGCTAGGGAATTCCACTTATGTACAAAGCGTCCTGGGACTGAACTGAAGAAGTGTCTTCTCTTTCTCTTGCCAGCTGAGGCATGCTGTTAATCATTCCATGTATTGTGCAGTTTAAGAGTTCAAAACCAATAAAATGCTGAGGAAAAGTTTCTTCTATAAGATGAATTTTTTTTTTTTTTAATTAGCAATAGACTGAGAACTCATGCAATACATAATAATTATTTTTATTAATTATCTTTAGTTTCTTTTAAGGAGTAATTTTTTCCCTAAATCAATTAACAGTCGTGACATGCCATCCATCCATCCAGAGGTACATGTAGGTCATTCTAAATAAATGGGACAACTGCTTAAAATACTGGATCAATGTTCACTTTTAAAATGCTTATCAAATCTCCATACACTCTGCACTTTTCAAACTGTCAAAGCCAGAGCTTTAGACAAGATTCTTGAAGGGATGTAGACAATTACCAGTTCAAGAAGCTTAAAATGTTCTATAACCTCACTCACAATTCTGCTTATCTGTAGAAAGAAAAGTGAGCAGGTGAATGTAACGGATTAAAGTATATATATCCTTCAGATAGGGGATGCACCTCATAAAAGAAGATTGTTAAGAGGTTAATGCCTGATATTGTTAGCAGAGTTTTTCAACAAAATCCTAACTTAGGGCTTCATTTTCTGACTATGGCCTCCTCTATCACATAAGCAGCTTTGTACGCTTCCACAGATACTACCCACTGTGTGCACAAGTTTTGTAGGATTAGAGGACTTATGATTTATAGGAATGTGGGACTGAAAGAGACCTTTAGGGTCACTGAAACCAAGTTCTTGCTTTCATACGGAGCCCTGCCATTTAATCCTCCTTTTCATAAATGGATCAGCTTCTATCTTACAAGTCATTAAGGGGTTTTGCCACTACTCCTTCTGTTGTAAAGGTACACTAGATGTCATTCTTCTGACAGTTAGGAACATTCTGCTGAACATTGAAGGCAGCTGTAATATTTTCTACTTCCGTTGTTGGGGCCAATATGTATTCATGTAGAATTATTGTTGAGCAGTGTTGTTTCCATTATCTTTTTTGCAGTTGAGATGCGTTTTTCAATTTTGATTGATATACTGCTAAATAAGAAAAGTTAGGTTTTGTTTTACTAGGCTGGCTAAGTCCAGTAAGTGGAGTACAGACATGACTTACTGACAGGTTCTTCAGTATTTTCTATAAGCTATCATGAATTTGTTTAATTTTGAATTCTTTCTATAGGAATTACAAGAATTGCATAGAGTACTTAAGATATAAAAATACCAGCCATTCACATAATGACATAATCATTTCTCTAGTTTATTTTCTTGTTAGAAAAGTCTCTATTGGTATATTATAGGATTATATTTTTCTGTTGGTGGATTAGAGTGGAAATTAGGGTCATCCTCTGATCAGCTAGTACATAAAAAATTTTCTTTGCTGCTACTCCTAGCTGCAAGTCCTCCTATTGCACTAGAAAGTATTTTTATTAGCCTTCAATCTCCTGATATTGAACATTGACTGACAAAGTTTGTCCTGTTTTTACTGTTAAAACCATCACAGTGATCTAGTTAATCCATATAAATATACTGATTTTTCACTCTATGGACGATGTTTCTCAAATCTTTTAATATCAAAAATGTAATCGGTACTCTTATATTTTTATACGTCTCTCTTTGAAGAAAATATTAAATCAGCCTTGAGGAATGTCGTGACTAAACTACCCTCTGATGCCATACATCACTGTAAAGGCATGCAAAATCACATCTGCCTGAGTAATCTCATGCTGTTTTTCTGCAAAGGGTTGATTCAGAAGGGTTGATACACTTCTTATTAAGGTGCTCTCCTCTATATCAATTCAGATTTGAATGCACAGCTAAAGTAACTCCAAATGCTACAGCAGGATTTCTAGCATCTACCTAAAAAAGCATTCTTACTGTTACACTTCCTGTTCACAGTCTATACTGAAAAATAATCTTTTTTCACCTGGAATTCTCAGTAGCTAGTATCTACTGACTGAGGAGCTCAGAAGCTTGTTTGATTCAGCAACAGATGCAACCAGAAAGCCAGTTTCCTTCCAGCACTGCATGGTACAGGGCTACTCTAAGCATTCACTTGAAACAGAATGGAGCATTATCAAATAATTATGTTTATGAGCAGTGTTGCCATGAATGAGTGAATGTAATGACGATCGTAATGAAAACAGATGCTGATATTTACATGTATTTAAAGTAAATTTCATTGATCATAAAAATGATCTGTTGTAGGCTTTAATCTTAATTTAGAGATAATTACAGGACAGTGCAATCCCAGATAACAGCCACATGACCTTCACCAACTAATCTTGTCAGTAGCCCTAATGCAGATCAACTTTCTCTTTGACTTCATTTTGGTTCAGGCCAATGGTAGCTTAAAGTTGGTGTTGCATGGGATGCCAACACTATGCAAAAAACATTTAAAGGGTTTAAGATGGTTCTGTAAACTGATTAATTTTTTTTTTTCTTTTTTGTCTGAAAATTATTATTTTGGTCTGCTGGGAAGTGAAATAAAATGAAAGTATTGCTCATTCCACAGATATCAATGAGCTTCAGTAACTCCTGATCAGGACTGATACAGGTGGATTTGAACCATTTGCCTCAAAGTGAGAAGTTCTACATTTTATCTTCTCAGCTGCTCGATCTATTCAAGTATCACTTCAATTCTCTACAAATTTCTAGATTTTAGAGCTCCTTTTTAAATGTGCCTCAAAGCAGAAGTAAAAACTATAAGCTTCTTTGTCTACTGCCAAATATTTAAAAAATATTTTCCTTTTTTAACACTTCACATCTGTTTCCTAACACAACAGCTTTTTATTTCAAGAAATTAGGGAATAGAAAAGAAAGAGAGGCTGCATATTTCAGTAACTTAGTTTTTCAGAAGAGGCCACTAAAGACCTCTAACTGATAAAGAGGGGTATGAACTGTACAATACATGCCTTTTATTCATTAACCGTATTTACTGTTTCTGTTACCACTTGAGCTTACACAGGGGTCAGCTAGATGAGGTTCTAATGCAATGAAGTGGTGAAATCAGTAATTACATCTTCAGTAAAAGTGAAAAAGAAAACCCCAGTGTAGAAAGGGGCTCTTGGGTCAACCACAGGATCATATTTGACTCCTTTTATATTACTCATCTGCAAGGCCTGGTCTGCATGTGAAGTTAAGCAAATGCATCGGTAGTTCAGAATCAAAGCTCTTGGCCTCTACTGGTCAGGGTTTCCATGGGAGTGCTCTGATTCCAAATAAGCACGGCAGAATCTGCTCATAGTTTTTTATGTGCAGTGCTTGTATGTGTTAACTGAAAGACTAAGCAACTCTTGTTTCAGCATTGCTTCAATCTGATTTCTGCTGTAAGCATATTTTTTTTTATTATCACTCAGAAATCCAAGGGTATTCCTTCTTCTAGTGAACATCCTTGGCTAAAAAGTGAGTTACTCAGCAGATACAATTCCACTCAGGTGATACTGATTGAAACTACATTAGAAAATAGTTAAATACAGGGTCTGACACATTTTCTAGGATCTCCACTAGTTCATAGACTACAGTAACTGTACATTCTAGCATTACTTATCTTCCAAAATCTTATTATCCGCTAGATTGGTTTGTAAGATCATTCAAGAGTGATGAGAAAATCAAGCAGTGCTGGCAGCTGTCATCATGCTCTGGTTGAATCTGTCTGTCACTTGATATTCAATGCAGTTTAGATGAGCTGCTTGTTTTCTAGTGCTTGTATGTTCTCTATATCTAGGCCTTCTTTGAGTCTGCATATTCAGTCTCTTACTATCTATTTCAAATCTTATGACATGGGGGTATGGTTTTGTTACTACTACTCTTTTTGTCCTGTATTCCACTTTATTGGGAAGGCAATGGAAAAGGACAAACTATTATGCAGCTATTTAGATAGGAATTAATTTTTAATTAAAAAAAAAAGAAAATTTGATTGAAAATATATAGGTACTTTATTGGTTACAGTTTTTCTCAGAGTCTCACACTTCTTTGATGTTCCTGTGAGCTACTGAAGTCATTTGCCATGAGTAGAGGAATTTTGGTTCTTATACTGTTTGCTAATATTTTGGAGATGCTTTTCTTTGTTATGCAAAATTAGGTATTAGATCACATTTATATTTTTCCAGAATCATGCCATTGCAAGAAAGCCTCAAGTGAAACAAACAAACAAAAAAAAGAAAATTTTTTTTTTTTTGTACTGCCTGTTCCTGGTTTTATATTTTAATTTTTTTTTTTTCTGATCTTAGTCTCCCAATCAGCTCTGTGAATTAGAAATTTCAGTCTTGAAAATTTTCATGCCAAAAAGGATATGTGCATTTATACAACATAAAAAACAAAACAAAACCAACAAACCAGAAAATGTTAGCTTGCATTGAGGTTGTTGATGTCAATGTAGTACATATTGGAAATTAAAGGTTTTATTGTTTGCTGCTGAGTATTGAGTTTCTTAAGTTTACTGTCCTCCTTCTTATCCATGCTCCTCACTGATTTGGAGGACTGTGAAAGAAAGACTGTGAAGTCCTTGCACTTTCCAAGTCTATGGTGAGAACAGGGCTGTTGTACAAGAAGTTTTGTGTTCTGCTTGCAGCTAACTATTCCAAAAACTAGACTCATAGGTGCATATCAGCCATATCACAAATTTTTTTTTAGTGTGATAATACATGTGTGTTTTTATATAAATACATGTATATAAACACACGCATATACATATGAATGTTTATAAGTGTATCTGTGCCCATGTGTATGTGTCTCTGTGTGTGAATAGATGTATTTACTACTAGTAAATTACTAATTACTATTTATTCCTAGTAGCATATAGCCAGTCCAGCTCTGTGAAACTGACTGGATGCCCTTCTGATACATACATCACTGACAGAATTGTCAATTATTTCCAGCACAGAGCCTTAATTGCCAGTGTGTGAGCTGGAAAGAACCCAGGTTTATTAGCAGATTCCAGATTCAGTTTGCATGTAATTTGCTAACAAAGAAGGTACATCACTCTAGCCCAGACTGTCATTCTGAAAGCTCTATCATTCTTTCTTCTGTCCAATTTGTATTAATGGCATTTTACTGAGAAATGCTGACCATCATGCAGGACAATTTTCAGTCCTTCTGTTGCAGAGTTTTTCGTATCAAGCCACGAGAAGACTATTAACACCTCTCTGCTGGAAGCACATAAAATAATCATAGGAGCTGTTTATGTTCGTTCAGACTAACTCAGACCTCTTTTTTGTTTCAGAATAATTACTGTTTCAAAATATCAGCGTGTGTTAAGAGATCAGGATTAATTTCTAAAAGTTGAATGACAACATTTCCAATGGCTTATTAAACACTAATTAGATTTAAAACGGTGTGACTCTACATACATTTGTGTGCATCAAGAAGTTTAAACATCTGCTTTGTAAGTAATGTAGGTTGTAAGGTTACAAAGTTTAATAACACTAGGGGATATTTTATCGTATTAGATAACAAGTGATACATTCAGCTCTGTGTTTTTCAGAACCAGCATAAAAAAAAATTAGTTCCTTTTTTCCAGTGTGTTATGTGATAATTAAACAGTTTGCTTAAATGATACGGAGCTCTACTCATCTGACTGCAGTTTATTTTAAATATACTGCAGTATATTAGCAATGGTTGTGGGAAGACGGTTGGACTAGATGATCTTATAGGTCCCATCCAACTATGTGATTCTATGATTCTATGATATTTTAAATATTAAAAATAGCAGGATTTCCTTAAATATCTGCTTGGAAACTAAGACAAGCTAGAGTTCCCCAATGAAGTGGAAGCAAGGAAGCATAAAGCAAGAGAAAAATAATTATTTTAATATTACAAATGTAGGGATCAGAATTTGTGTCATTTATTCATGTCTCAGTAGTGCAAAAATAATTGGAGAAAGGACAAACAGAGCAACAAAAAAAGAAATCCTACTAAAATCTGCTGGCATGTACAGCATTAACCAAAAGTAATAAGCTTAAATAATGCCAACTACAAATCTAAGTGTGTAGCACCTGAAAAAACTGTCTGTTAGCTTAGCACCTGTAGCATACACTATATTACAAAAACTGAGTTCAGGTCAAAGATAGCACTGAAGACATTACACAGTGAAATACCTTCTGAACTGACAAAGCAAGAGAACCTTAGTTAACTGCAGATGCAATGAAAAGCTAAGCAAACAAGAAGCTTCTGAAAGTGCATATATTGGCTTAACTTTTTTGCAAGGCTGTTCAAAGCCAAAAATATTCCCTCTCCCTAACAGCAAATATATGCTCATGACCAGAACACTGGCCCTTCCTTCACAGTTCATCTGAATTTAGCAGATCTGTTGCAAGGTCTAGGTTCTATTTGTGTCTTATTCTCCTGGGTTATTTTTAAAGACAGAACTATATTCTAGCCCTGCTTTATTGATAGAGATTGATGAGAAATCTTCACATTTTTAAAAATAATAAGGTTTTTTGCCACAACTCCTGCAGGATCAGGACTTACACCAACCTGATCAGAGCTACCTCTCACGTATGACAGGCCTTGTTCAATGTCGAAATTACCTATTTGCCTTTGCAGTATGCACTAAATTATTTCACCTGTTTCTCAGCTGATTTTTTTTTTAACATGTTAAATGGGAAACACATCAGCCACTCCCTGCAGGGGAAAGCATGAGCTGCTGTAGTTACATGATGATGACAGACCTGCTTAGCAGCTCTCTTCCAATTAGAAATCTCATATGAGAAGCAGATAGACATTTATTTGCAATGTTATGCTCCTATAAAAAAGAAATGTTCTGTCTAGATTGTTTTAAGTACACCTTTCCTCTCATACCTGTATAGAGAACTACTGGGTATAGAACAAGTAAAAATATGGTATTATGAACATTTTGTGTGCTATTCTAGGGAAAAAAGAATGTTCAAATACCTTTACTACTAATCTGCTATATAAGTGTCTGTTATTTAATTAAAAGTTTAAATTTTGATTTTGCGTTTTTTTTTCCTAATAACCTTCACAGGCCTATATTCTCCAATAATAACACATTTGCCCAATTCTGGATTTGGTCTGACAGTCACTGATGTGTCATCCAGCATTTTCTGCTTGAACTTTTAGGATTAAATCTTAGGCTTATTAATATTTATGGGAGATTTGCCATTAAATTTCCTAAGTTAAGATTTTGCCCTTAAAGATTTCAGCTATGCACAAAGCTAAGGGGTAAATTATGGGACAGTATGGATTAAATCTTGGCTCTGCTGAAGTCTGCTGGCATTTTGCCTATGACCTTAAGAGAGATAGCACTGCGTATTTAATAAATTGAAATGGCCTGCTGTTCTGCATTTAAGTTTGACATGACAAATAAGATGTAGAATTTAAATATATTTAAATAAAATTTTTTATTTAATTCAGAATTTTGCTAAGTTTATTCTCAAATTCAAGTACATTCACAAAAAAAAAAAAATTCTATCAATCATGACTTAAGTGGCATCTTAGGCTTGTACTGTCCTGTCAGGCTATATGATAAGGATTATATTCTAACATTACTCTGGACATAAGCCACTTGAGTTACGTAGCCTGTATGTTTTAGCTCACTGACTCTGCTGTCATACCATCCTATGCCTCTCCCATATTATCTTGGAGGTAGTTGTCTTCACTGAAGCTAGACTATCTTAGCTAGGGTCACTGAAGCATGTTATCACATTCTAATGGTTTCTCTCTGATTCCACAGTTGTTCATAGCAGATCTGTGGGATACAAGACCCTGCTGAAACACACACTAAACCCAGATCTGATATGGGTCAACATTGCATATCAGTTAGGTAAGCCAGAACATGTATAATTCTGTGGGTTTAGATGCTGTAGGGTGGCAAATGCTATCTGATCACTTATCGAGTCAGACGGACACATGGAGATGATAAGGGAGAGAGTTACCCTCTCAAAAAGTTTTAACTGCAACTGTAAAAAGAGTTTGGATGGTATCCATTCTCTGTGTCATGTGACTGTTAACCTTTTATTATATGCTACCAAGTACCCTAAATACAGATTTATCACCTTGTCAAGCCATAGTCACAGACTGTCCTGGATAAGTAGTGTTGTTTTCCATCAAATTTATATAAGCAAGGACTGATGCATGCTTGGGTTTTTGACTGCCTTAAGTGTTTGGATCTCATTTTTCTAGATGTCCTTGGCATCACAATATAGTTGGTTCCATTTTCCATCCATTGACACTAAAGAGTGTTGTGACTGCCAAATTATTCTTTTCCACTAGACGCTTCCTCTAAATATTAAGTATTCGATGTGTGTGTTTGTGGGATTTTCAGTTTAAAAAGTCATTTTTGTGCAATTTATCAAGTTTCCAAAGAAAAACTAGATTAATTGCCAATCGTCACTAATAAAGTATGTGTGCATCACTATCAGTAAAATTGATCCGATAAAAATACAAAGAATGATCAGGTTTTAAATAGATAACAGAACAAAAACCATCTCCACTATTCCTGAGGGTAAAGTATAACTTCATAAGATTTCAAAGCATATTATATTATAACTTGTTACCTTTTCTATTATGTTAAGTAACCTAAATGTCTGGTAAATAACTTATAAAATTATATGCAAACCCTATATTTACTTTTAAAATCCCTTAATATTATATGTATAGAATTCCGTGATGTTAGAATATATTCAGTCATTGAAACTAGTAATTAACAAGAAGTGACATTCAGTGGCTTATTGAAATTGAAAGTTATATTTTTCAAATAACCAAAAAGCATAGAATAAATCATTGCATACAGGATTGTGGTTCTTAATATAATCTCACAGGAATGTAATGGAAGTGTCAGTTAATGCCTCGATCAATAATGATATGGATTGTAGATTTTAGGAGAAAACCCATCGATGTATTTTATGATATAAAGTACAGCTTCACATATTTCAAGAGATCAAAAAGAAATGGATGGAACAATGTTTTATTCACAATATAAAACAGAATACGAGGAGGATTTATGTTTCGTAAGAGGAGATTTTCAGCTAATTAATTGTGAATTTCTACAATGCTAAAATTAGTTGGTACTGCATAATTCTAATTAAATTCATGGCCAACTCAAGTAATTCTAACTAAAGAATCACATGATCAAAGTTCACAGCCAAACCCACAGTTTTCCACCTATTTTCCATCTAAGCTTCAACTTTAGACATAGATATAAAAAGTGCTGCTATTCTCGTGAATCTGTGATGAGAATTTACTTTCTGTATATGAGATGTATTTTGGCACATGAAGGACTGTATTAAAAAGGCCAAAGGAACTCAGTCAGTATTCAATAAGGACTAAATTGCATATTTATATGGCATGGAAGATCACTTTAAATAACTTATGTTTTTAGTGATTTCTTGATTTCCTGGTAATTCTGGCCTTTCTAATACTCTAATACTCAGCATTACCAATACAAGATGGAATAAGAGTGTAATATGTCATTATCCTATCCTGGCCAATCCTAGTTCTTGGAACTGGCAAGTGAACAAGCAAGGGGTAAGAATGATGGCAATTTCAGTACACTGGACTGTGATTTACATTGGTTTTACTCTACTGAATTTTATTTTGACACTGCATGACTATGTATGGAGGCACATGAACACTGTATTTCAGCTAATGGAGCAAATAAAAGTTGCCATTCAACATGCTGTTTAAAAAAATATTGTTTAGTATATACACTACAGAAGAACCTCTAACTCTATTAGAGTACACAGCCTACATACTGTCATGATAAACCATAAAACTTATTCTGTTTAAAAGCATAATGAGAAGAAACATTACCCTCCTTTTACAAACATCAAACTGAAAATCATACATTTTGAGGTTTTTTTTTCTCAAGGAAATAGAAAAAAATTATTCCAAACACAAAGATTTGCTCAGATTTCTTGTTTTCTAATCCAGTGTTTAATTGCAATAATATTTTTCCTACATTGTGAATATATTATAAATCAGCTCTGTATTGCAGCACTTCAGAGCACTTCACACCATCCTCTGTGCTGAGCAATCTTTAGACAAGACCAGGTCAGCACTTTATAGACGAAGTTACGTTTTTTTTTTTTTTAATTGAAAAATAGGGTGAGATTACTTCTTTCTTTGCAACCAACCCAAACCAACCTTATTCTTAGTTTTTCATGTTCTGTCAAGTTGGCCAAGAGGAAGAGGAAATGTAAATGAGTGAAAATACTTTCTTTGCCTTTCCTCATTCCTCTTCTTCAACAAGAAGAAAGAAAATAACTTTTCAAATTATGAAGGAAAATGCTTTCTATTTTGATAATGGTAAATGAGTGACGATTTCCAGTCACTCACAATGTATACCTAAGATATTCCTTCCTTTTTAGGCACCAACAAAGGAAGATGGCATAGATCAAGATAAGGTATTGTGGTCCCTTTACCTCACTGTGATCTTTAGCATTTAAATGCTAGACTACATGATTTTCTGGCTGCCTTTCATCCTTTGACTCCATAGTGCTACTTCAGTAACAAGATTCTGAAGTACAGAAATACATTGCAACTTTCCTTATCTTCTCTTTCCTTAATTTTTCTTCTATTTTAAGATGTAAGTACTGCTTCTGATGTGGAATGCTGACGTTCAGTGTGTCTCATAACTCAGCAGCTTACTCCTCTCTTACTTCCTTGGCAGACTGTGGATCTAGGAAGTCTTCCTCCTTGGGGAAGAAAGCTTTTCCCTTGGGAATAAGAGGGTCATTCACTTCCAGCTGCATGAGGGATCATGGCCTAGAAATTCCTGTTCCTTGCAAAGGCATGACCTCGTTACTCTGAGTGACAGCACTACATGAGCTGTGCCTTTGAGAGTGGTGACTGTAACCAATTGCCTCTGCTGTCCCTGAAGGCAGTGCATGGTTTGGAGGTGCAACAGTCACCAGCTCCCGTAACACTGGTGTGAGCTGCAAGGCGAGACCATCCTCAGGAGGGGTAGGATCTTGCCCAGCACTCAGCTCAGAGCTAGGCAGCTCCACCACCCCCAGAGTGCCATCCACCCTAGAACTTCATGCCCTGGGAACCCCTCCTTTAGAGCTCTGGTCTTGTGCTGGTAACCTGGAGACCTCTTTCCTTCCCTTTTTTTCCCCTCCAAGGTCTGTGATAACTCTGCAGTGCTGGCAGGTGCCCTACTCACTGCATTTCGAACAAGCTCAAACTGATCTGCAGCTGCACTTTGCAGGATCAAACCCATCAATTTGTTCAGAGAATTTCTTACTTTGGCACAAAAAACCAAAAAACCAAAACTGGTTTGTGAATGAATATAACCACTGGGTTTGGTTTCTATGGTTACTACTGCACTAAGGAAAACAGCAACTGTCTAATTTATTTATTTATTTACTATTAAAATATTTGAACAACCCAGTCTGTTTTGGCACCATTTTATACCTATCCTAATTTTGTTGTTTCAGATAGGTACCAGTAAGTTCTGTTTTCATGATTTGGCACAAACTAAAAGCTTTGTAAGAGAGTTGATATCTTTAAGGTAGTCTTAAGGCATTTGCTAAGTTCTTTAAACCCGAGCTACTATAATACAGTGTTGTTTTAATTAAACATGTAATGTTACAGACACTTACAGACCTTGTGTCTGCCTGACTTTCCATATGGTCAATATATTCATTTTAACTCTGCAGAAGAGAAAAAGAGTAATCATAGAATCATTATGGTTGGAAAAGACCTTGTTGTGCTTTAACCTGAATCATCACACAGTTTCTCGCTCAATCTCTCTCTCCCCAAAGGGATGGAGAAGAAAATTGGGAAGAAAGGAAAACTCATGGGTTGAGATGAAGACAATTTACCAGAATAGCAAAAGAAAATTACAATAATAACAAAATATAAAGATATTAAAATATACAAAATGAACAATGCACGATTTCTCACCACCTGACGTCCCAATGACCGATACAGCCCGTCCTGAGCAGCGATCACAGAAATGAAACTGAGCAGCAAGCCAAGGAGTGAAAGGGAGCCAACAAGGTAGAAAAGAGCAATGCAAACAACTAAGAGAGAGAGAAGATGCTCTGTGAGCAATCCCCACTTGTATACTGAGCATGTTGTTTGTGGTGTGGAATACTCTCTTTGGTCAGTTTGAGTCAATTATTCTGTCTGTCTCTCTCCCAGCTTCCTGCATCTGCACATTAGCCAGACTTGGAAAGCTGAACAATGTCCTTGGTCTCATTAACAACAACTCATGTCACTGGTGTGTTTATCAACATTCTTCACATCCGAAATCCAAAACACACTGCCTACTGAGAGGAAAATTAACTCCATCCCTGCTGAAACCAAGACAGACCTCTAAGATCATCAAGTTCAACTGTCAACCTGACACCATCATGCCTACTAAAGTACACCCACGTCTACATGTTTTTTGAACACCTTCAGGGATTGTGACTCCACCACTCCCCTGGGCAGTCTGTTCCAATGCTTGACTACTCTTTCTTTAAAAAAATTTTTCCTAGTATCCAACCTAAACCTCCCCTGATGCAACTTGAGGCCATTTCCTCTCATCCTAAAATAGTATAAATAGTAATAGAAAAATAGTAAAATAGAATAAATAGTACAGTTTCTGTTCATATGTCCTCAGCTTTCCTATCAGTATTTCACTCCATGAAATACAACTACCAATATTTCTTATTTTAGAAAGAAAACTCTTACTGTATTTGAATTTTGCTTGAAATAAAGGAAGTCTAATGTTATAAATTGATAGTGACAGTCTTGAGCTAATCCTCAGCTTCACTGCTAGGTTTTAACAGCTGAATAATATCCATCAAGGCCTCATAATACTCCAGTATATGGAACAGGACATTGGTGTGATATTTTTTTCCCCCTCAGGTTAAACAGTCCTCTCCTGTTCAATTGTTCTCCACATGGAAGCAATCAAAAGCCTTTCATCATGCTTCTTGTCCTCTGAATCTTTCCCATTCCTGGTATATCCTTTCTTTTGGATCAGGGGACTACAGACAGAGTATCAAAGGAGTATATTTGTTGGTTTGCCATGGATTGATTCAGTAGAACAATTACTTTGTCTTATTTTCTATTTGTTTCCTAATACTTCCTAAAAGTCAAGGTGCTTGTTTTTCTTGCCTTCTAAGCACTGTAGCAGATGTTTTCATGCAGTAGACTGTGGAAACTCCAAGGTATCACTCCAGAATGGCAATTGCCACTTCAGGATCCACCATTTTCTGGACAAATCCAGGGTTATTTTCTTTCCTTATTTTTTTTTCTTGACTTCCACCTACTGTGAGTTTCATCTGCCATTTCCCTGCCAAAGTAATAGTCTTGTAAAGTCCTTCTGCGATTCTTCAAAAACTCTTCTTCATTTTCCAGGTTTGATTTTTTCTCCTGTCATATCTTCCCTTTCTGCGCTCCATTCTTCCAAGATAGCACGCCAGTACATTGTTTTGTTAGTGTCTAAAAAGATGGCTTAGACAAACTATCGGAGTGAAAGCACTTTTGGAAATAGCTTATTTATTAACAAAATTGTATTTAAATTATTGACTTCAACACAGACTTTTCAGTGTCATCAGAGACAACAAATGCCAGTACAATATCACATATACTGCTGCTGACATCATGGGGTGGACATGAAGATTTATAGCTGTCTCATGAGTCTACTGGTATCATCGGTGCATTTATATGCAAAAGTCTGAATCTTGGACAAAAAAATCTCTGACAGAAGGGAGAGGGGGGCATTCATGAAGAGGCAAATCTAGCAGTTCATTCAGAGCAGTAACAGAGCTTCATAGAATGCATCTTTCATATGTGTTATTTTAGTAGTCAGTGAAAAAGGGCTTCCACATGATCGCAGACACTATTAATCATTACTTGAGGTGAAAGGGATGCAAAGACTGGTGGACTGCAATCTTTTTAGATATTTAATCATTTATTTTCTTCACAAAAGGTTTAACATGACTTATTTTCAGAATGCCTGTCCCTCCATTAACCATTGGCTTTTCTGTGATTTTTTTTAGAAATAAAATATAGTCAGATATTTACCTGAGCCTAATGTAGTTACTAGATATTGTCTAACCTAGTCATTGCCTAAATGACAGTACCAGCCATACAAGCCTTGCATGAAAATTGTATAGAACGGTGTCTGTTGTAACTGTGTAGGTGGTGTTTATTGCAACTTAGTTTTCCATAACTCCATTTGGAAATGAAATTTTGTCTATGCTGAATAGACAAGCACTCCCTCTTTGTTGAAGGAAGCTAGAACTGTAGAGAAAATGGAAGCCTATTGTATCCAAAAATTAGAAGCAAGCTTAGCATACTGTTTGCCTTGAAGAAAAGTATAATAAGCACACAAAACCAGTAAAACCACAAGACTGTATGAGCAATTTTTAACCTTGGAATATCACTATTAGCACTTTGTAAAATGGATAAGCTTAAATATATAATTAATAGCCCCAGGCACAAATGGGCAGATGGAGGCTTGTGATATAGTTAAAAGAAACAGGTGCAGAAAAACATATGCAAGTAGTAAAATCTGCAAGAATGAAGTTTGTGGAGCAGATAGGAAAGATGTCTGGTAAAATCAAAAGCATTCTACAAAACAAGTGGGAAAAATGACTGATGGAATCATAGTAATCCTGTAGAATAAGAGAAGCTAAAAATCCCAGTACCAGAAACTAGATGGCAAGAGCTGGTGAGACCACCTCCTTTTCTTTTGAGGAGGGTTCAGAGCAGCATAAAACATCAACAACGAGTGAGGACAGGAAGAGAAGAAAGGCCACAGCCCACTTAGGTCCTGGCTTCCCTATTTTATGAGCTCTCAAGTCTGATAACCTTAATCTCATCAACTAAGGACCATCACAGACCATACACATCAGTGCTAACTAGAAAGGCGTGAGTTTTGTGATGTTGTATACTCACTGGTAGTTTAGGATCGATTTCTTAAGGACTCATTGTTTTAGGTATGTAGTGATAATGATTGATAGTGACTGTCAATGTGTATTCTTACTGAATATTGATACAGTACAGAGGTTTTGAAGTTTGAAACTGGCGTGATCTGTCAGTCTGTTAAGCATGCCTATCAATCAGAACCATCTCTGATCTCCTAACAATGTATGGCTCTATATATTCTGTTGCAACAAAGCACTGTTTTTAAATGCAGGTGAAAGCAATAAAGCTACACAAGAAATAACAGCAACTGACTCCACCAGTGCTGCCTGTGTACTGACTTACTTTTTGAGCTGTTTTTTCCATCTCTCATTCTCTGTCTCAGACTCTTATTTTGTGTCTTGTCTGCAAAGTAGCTCAAAGAATCTAGTTATTCTGCACTCAAGCAATAAAGGTTGTCTAAAGCCCAAAAAGTCAAACTGTGGTTTATTTTCTCTTTTATGCATTTTGAATGAGATCAAATGTATGTCACAAAGGACTCATCACAGGGTGTAAATGCTTTCGACAATTAAAAAGAAACATAAACAATAAGATACTACAAAATAAAGTCTGGAACTAGTTTTGTGAGTGCAATTTCCACATCATTGCTTTCTCCAGATTTGAAACGAGACATTCAATACTGAATACATACATTCTGATACTCTAAATTAAACTGTTTTCCATACAGTTATCTCGAAATGACATGGGCAAATGTGTCTATTCTAGTGCACATTTCCACTAGAAGTTTCAAGCTTGTGAAACATAGAGATTCTTTGCTTCAGTGGGTCATGAGAATAATATTATTTAACCCATTCAAACTATAATAGAAAATTATGATTTACATGCTGAAGGCCCTAAACTACCTAATGATGGAAAATACTGCTTTCCACTAGCGTGCTAATTAAAGTATCACTGAGGTTAGGAAATATCCTTTGTACTGTGGTGACAGAAGATGCAGGTAAATTGAATTTCCTTTCTGATGGTGCTAGGTAAAAGATAATTGACTACTTGTTATTCCTTGGTGTCACATAACATCCAGACAACAAAAGTCTAATCTATAATGAACATACTGTCATCAGAGATAGACTTGAAAAAAAGAAGATGCAGGAACATCGAAAAAAACAGTCATATGGGAGAAAATAAGCTCTCCTCAGTAAAATATTGCAATAAACATCTAGATTTATGCTATAAACATACACAAACTAATACCCCTGTATTCAGTACTTGCCCCTCTATTCGGCACTGGTGAGGCTGCACCTCAAGTACTGTGTTCAGTTTTGGGCCCCTCAGTGCAAGGAGGACATTGAGTTGCTGGAGCACATCCAGAGAAGGGCAATGAAGCTGGTGAAGGGTCTGGAGAACAAGTCTTATGAGGAACAGCTGAGGGAACTGGGATTATTTAGTCTAAAGAAGAGAAGGCTGAGGGGAGACCTCATTGCTCTCTACAACTACCTGAAAGGAGATTGTAGGAAGGCAGGTGTTGGTCTCTTCTCCCAAATAACTTGTGTCAGAACAAGAGGAAATGGCCTCAAGTTGCAGCAAGGGAGGTCTAGGTTGGATATAAGGAAACAGTTATTTACTGAAAGAGTGATCAGGCGCCTGAACAGGCTGCCCGAGGGAGTGGTGGAGTCACCATCCCTGGAGGTGTTCAAAGAACGTGTAGATGTGGCACTTCAGGACATGGTTTAATAGGCATGGTGGTGTTAAGTTGATGGTTGGACTTGATGATCTTGGAGGTCTCTTCCAACCTTAAAGATTCTATAATTCTATATGTGTGTTTTTTTCCCAATCTGTTTTTCAAATATGTCAAAATTGTCTCCATGCACAAAATCTGTAGCACTGTAACATCTTAGAAGCAACTGTTATTGTACTCTACAGTTCTCAGCTGAAAGAGACTACTATGATTTCGTTGAACTGATCCTCAGAGGTGTTATTCTTACAGCTGAAGTATTGTTTTTGAAAGTGCACATGAATCTGAAAAGTAAGTTTGTGAGAATCCATTTTTAGTTTGGTTGAGAGTAATAGACAAAATAATGTGGTGAAAGAAATAAAAAGAAAATACACAAATAATTATTATTAATTAGAAGTAGAGTCCATGCCTCCAATTCTGAAACATCAAAGGACCTCAAACTGGTCCCTGTATTTTCTATGGCCAAATGTTCATTGACATCAGTAGCAGGGAATGAAAGAATTTAATTGCATAACTTCCTTCACTGAAGTGACATGATACTTTATTTATAAGACAGCAGAGTTTACTACCAGGTCACATTACAGAAGAGAGTGTTTAAAATCTCCTGTTCTCAACTGTAAAATTACATTTTTAACACCATATAATGTAGCAACTGGAGTGAGTGGGTTGGACAGCTATTAACTTTCTCTGAACCATTTTTTTAAATAGTCCTTTGCTTTCTTTTTTTTTTAAGTTTTGCATCACAAGTGGAGCGTATGTTAGTTCTTTAATATGAACTGTTATTTTTTACTTGTATGACAAGGATGCATCCAATTACCATCTTTTTGGGGCAAGGACTGTTTTCATACTGTATATTTGTACAGTAGCAAGAACAATAGGATGCTGTAGGAGCTATGGTAATAAAGATAAAAAGACACTCTCCTGCCTTCCCTCCACTTAAACTTTGTTTTGGGATAGCACAAATCTTTGTGGGTACTGAGGACTCATACCAGTACAAAAAGAGAGGCAGCCACAGGAGACACTCAGGTCCAGCAATGGGGATATACATCTAAATGCAGATACCAAACATAATCTAGACATTGTCTACACATTGCTACTGTGTAATGTAGAATGATAGAATCATTAGGGTTGGAAGGAACCTTTAAAGGTCATCTAGTCTAACACCCCTGCAAGGAGCAGAGACATCTCCAACTAGATCAGGGTGCTCAGAGCCCTGTCCAACTTAGCCTTGAATGTTTCCAGGGACGGGGCATCTACCACCTCTCTGGGCAACCTGTTCTAGTGATCCACCTCCCTCATTGTAATTATTTTTTTCCTTTTATCAAGTCGGAATCTACCTCCTGCTATTTTAAAACCACTACCCCTCGTCCTATCACAACAGGCTTTGCTAAAGAGTTTCTGCCCATCTTTCTTATAAGCCCCCTTTAGGTACTGGAACACCACTATAAGGTCTCCTCAGAGCCTTCTCTTCTCCAGGCTGAACAGCCCCAAATCTCTCAGCCTGTCCTCATAGGAGAGGTGCTCCATCCCTCTGATCATCTTCGTGGCCCTCCTCTGGACCTTCTCCAATACGTCTATGTCCTTCTTAAGTTGGGGGCTCCAGAGCTGGACACAGTACTCCAGATTATATCTCACGAGAGCAGAGTAGAGGGGCAAAATCACTTCCCTTGACCTGCTGGCCATGCTTCTTTTGACGCAGCCCAGGACACGGTTGGTTTTCTGGACTTCAAATGCACACTGTTGGGTCATGTACATTTTATAGATTCTTCATACCTGTTGTTTGGCCAGCTGGCTGCTAACAAATTGAATGCACCGCTAATACCCTGAGTGGGGAGAGTATTTTCAGTCTTCTCTATCCTATCTACAATTTTAGAAACATTTAAGGTGATCCTAGTATCTTCAGGCCTTGTGCTGGTGCTAGAAATTTGGAAAAAAAAAATCAAACAGGCTGACTTCACAGACCTTTTTTTAGGATCTCAGCATAAATCTTTTCTTGCTGTTCTGTAGGCTGAAAAGAAAATGAGTTCAAGTACAATGCTATGTTTCCAAAGAATAATAATTTTCATCTGAAGTAAATAAATAACCTGGTGGATAATTCACAGATTTGATATAAAAACACATTTTATCAAGATCTTGGAATATGTGGTCCATGAAATGAACAGATTAACAAATATAAATTGATATATAGTCCACTGAATGGTTGTATTTTCAAATTAAAAAATAAAATAAGAAACCTTCTCATAATGCATTTTTCCTAGGGAAAACTAGTCAACCTTGCTCAGGAATCACTAAATTTAATGATGCAGAATCACCAAAGTTGACAATATCTGATAGCATAGATGGAACTACCTCTAGATTATGTAAGTCTGTAACAAGCCCCAATGAGCAGCACCCGTATCCCTTTCCTTCATAAGCAAGTATGTAGAATTGATCATTGATATTCTATACTTCACCAATAATTACATAAATATTACTAGCGAGTTGCATTTTAATGGTGGCATTTTATTGGACTGGTGTGGTTACCTGCCTTTAATGACTGGCTGTCAAACCTAGATGCAACACTCAGTAAACAGTAAGGGAAGCTTAAGCTGTAATTTTTTATGCCTTTCTAGAAATGAAAGAAAATACAGTGATATTAACTGATAAACAGAATTAAAATACAGCTTAGGTCCTTCTATGCAAGCAAACATTCTTTGCAGGTATGGGAAGACAGAAAAGTAAAAATCCAAAAAGTTCTTCAGTGACTGTCTAAGAAAACCTTCTGTGCCATAAATATATATTAGAAATACCTTTTTTCTGCATTGTCCAGATCCTCAGAACAGGGGAGAACATGAGATCACTTAAGACCCTGTGATCCTTGGATTTTTAACTACCAGTTTGTGTCACTGGCAATGAGCATGGGTAAGAGCTGCCAAATGGCCCAGGATTACAGGACAGATGCAGCAGGATCTAAACGTCACCTTTACAATCCTCCTAAGTCAAACCTGGGGAACACTTGCTAGCTGTGGCTGAAACTCAGTGCCAATGCAATTTTGAGTCTGCAAAGTGAGTCTTTCTGGAAAGTCTTGTCTAGGTATATTTACACAATTCTGTATCAGAATTCCATATGTCTATTAGTGATTGTAATTAGTCTCTTCTATCAATAACATCCCTCACAGGGACTGTCCCCAGGTACCTTTTCCAAATTCCAGTGGTTAATGTCTTGAATTTTTTAGCACCAACTGCAGACAGTGATAAGCTATCCAATGTGACAGAAATGAAAAAGATAGATAGTATTTTGTTTTGAATTAAAATGTGTCTATGTTATCCAATGTAGCCTTTTTAAAAAATGCATTATGAGAAGAAAATTATCTTTTTCAATAAACTCCTCCCCCCTCCTCCCATTTACAAATATATCATGGTGTTACAATGAAGTAATCACATGATCACATGATTAATTAATAACAGAAGGATTGAAGTCCTTTTCTAGAAAAAAAAGTCAGATATTTTTAATTATCTGAGAAAAATAGAAGAAACTACTCTGATGACACTAGTGAATCTTGCCCTTTAAGCATTGTCACAAGATACACCCATCAAAGATGAGGGGTGTACTTCCTTTCTAACATGTAATTTTCCTGTAGTAACTCATGCTTGATGAGATGCTACTTTTAAGTTATAAATTATGATAGTTTAATCTTGTGTTGGTTTATTGCTTTGAAATCTGAATATACATACCAAGTTCTACAATTTATATATGATAAAATTGTAATGCTATGCAATGACACAGACTAAATAAAATTTTACATGGCTTAATCATTAAACTGTATCTCTAATGAGAGATAAAACTGAACTAATCATTAACAACAAAATAAAAAATCCTCAGAGTTTCCAGGAGTCAGAAACTTGGTAGTACTAGGATTGTCAGATTATGCAGCCCAGAAAGCCAGCCACATCCTGGGCTGCATCAAAAGAAGCGTGGCCAGCAGGTCGAGGCAGGTGATTCTCCTCCTCTGTTCTGCTCTTGTGAGACCCCACCTGGAGTACTGTGTCCAGCTCTGGAGCCCCCAACTTAAGAAGGACATAGACGTATTGAAGAAAGTCCAGAGGAGGGCCACGAAGATGATCAGAGGGCTGGAGTGCCACTCCTATGAGGACAGGCTGAGAGATTTGGGGCTGTTCAGCCTGGAGAAGAGAAGGCTCCCGGGAGACCTATAGTGGTCTTCCAGTACCTAAAAGGGGCCTACAGGAAAGATGGGCAGAAACACTTTAGCAGAGCCTGTTGTGACAGGACTAAGGGTAACGGTTTTCAAATATAGGGAGGTAGATTCCGACTTGATAAAAGGAAAAAAAAATTTACAATGGGGGAGGTGGAACACTAGAACAGGCTGCCCAGAGAGGTGGTAGATGCCTCATCCCTGGGAACAGTCAAGGCTAGGTTGGACAGGGCTCTGAGCAACCTGATCTAGTTGGAAATGTCCCTGCTCCTTCCAGGGGGGTTGAACTAGATGACCTTTAAAGGTCCCTTCCAAACCAAACTATTCTGATTCTACTATGTAGTTCTCAAGGAGACTTATATTTCTACTGGGAGACATAAAACGTGGAAATTATCAGAAAGGACACGTTTTCCTGATATTCTCTAGGAGCTCCATTATGCTAAAAGTAATTCATTTTTAGCACTCATCATCTGAAGATGTCATTCATAAGAAGAAAATATTCATTATTTCCACTAAACTCCAGTAAATGTACATATCCCAGCACATCTACAGTCCCCAAAGAAATTTCTACCATCAAATCTAATTTGTCCAGCCACACAATCTCAGTAAACAAGGTCAATAAGACATTATAAAAATGCTGATGAGTTTCAAGTGAATCTCAACTTGGCATTAATCACAAAAACTGTAACTATTCAAAAATTATAGGATGTCAAGTTAAGGTCCCTTCTCCGTCTCTTCCACAGTTGTCCACTGTATAAGATCTTTTTCAGCGTTAGGCATTTTTAACCTCTATGGCCAACTCAATATTCTTCCTAGTAATAAAAGCAAACATTTAGAATAACATTTAGGATCTCCAATTAAATGTTTGTTTTCTCATGGAATTGCTTCAACAGTTAGCATTCTGTCTGTAAACTCATACTCTTGCAGGGCAGGAATTCATCTCATATTAAAACAGTAAAAAGTATAAATCCAGACTACTTCTTTTGATCTTCTAGGCTTTCCTCTTCGCTGTCAAGATTTTCAATTAACATTCAGGGTTTTATTATGTTTCTGTCCTTCAAATAGGACATTTAGGATGCTATCTGTCTGCAGCAACTTCTTGCTGTTGGTGTTTACTTCTGCTGTGCTTGTAATTGACAGTAAAGTAATTGAAGATGGACAGACAGGCAGAGGGCACTAGTTTCAAATCTGCCCCCCAAAAAGGAACATTCATGAATAAAAACAAAGGTCCAAAAACTCTTCCTACATAAAGCTGTTGTGTCACCACAGGAAGTTCTTCTTTCTGTTAGTGAAAAGAAAAGATTTAAAAACATGAAGAATCCTTTGCTGCACAGTACATTGCCACAGTTACTGTTACTATTATTTGTCTTCTAAATAGTCGGGAGCAGAATTTGTGAGTAGACTCTTCTGTCAGGAAAGGCCAGGCTGTGTTAAACACTGAACAGGCATATCTCAGGAAGCCTTTCATCTAAATGGCAAAATAAAGGAAGAAAAAAGCATGGTCTGCAAAGAATAGATTAGTTGATCAAGAGATTTGGATACATGCAAATTTTTGAGAATCAGGAGTAGCAATTACAAGTTGCCACCTGCTTGATCTGGCAATTAATTTTAGGCGTTGCAGGATAGGTACATTTTGAAAAAGTTTTTTTTGGAGAGAATGAATAACAAGTTGCAAGTGACACATTTTTGGCTATAAAATGCATTTTGTGGCAACAAAGACTGTTTATTAATTTGTATTTAATTAGTAAGATTATGCTAATCAAGACAACTCTGGGGAAAAAAAAAGGAAGTAAGTTTAAATTGTATTTGCATAACCAGCATAAGTTGGTTATTATTTAGCCTTATTATTCATATTTTATTATTATTAGTTATTACTTAGTTTTATTATTTTGTTAACTAAATTTAGATTGGAACACAACTAATTTTACTGGTTTTGTTTATCTGAAAATAAAAGGCTTCTTGAAAATTAATCAGAATTTTTTGGTTTAGTCAAATTCACCTGCTCAAGAGTGAATTTCTCTCAATTTTTTGTTCTGGTGGGAAAGCTGAAATGTCGTTTCAGTTCGACTTCAAAAGAATTGGGTCAAAGGTAATTTTAATGTGTAGCTTCACCAACGAACCAAAACCAATACTTTATTTCAAATTTTTTGCACCTCTTGCTTTATGAATCTGGTATCCCAGTTATTGCCAGACATTCTGTATCATTAAGTAAAAGTGATTTCTCCTCAGTTTCTTGTGGTTTATTTAGGTAGCCCAAAGCTGAAAAACTCAGATACATGAATGAATAGTGTATCTCTGAGCTATACCATGTTTCAGAGAAAAAAACAAAATTCATTTCAGACAAAATTCAATATCAAAGGGAATTAATTCCTTACTTTCCTAAAGTACTGTTGTACAGGATCATTCAGAGTTAGCAAGAGACTGAGTTCTCTCTCCAAGTAATCAAGTTTCTTATACGATATTTTCTTGCCTTTCCCTGTTTTCATCTTTTTGCTTTAACTGATCTTTTTTGTGAGGTTGATCTCTCAACCTATTTCCTAATATCCCATGAATTTACACTAAAGTCTATATCCTAGTCACAAATCAAGTACATCTAAATCTTCCTGTCAAGGAAAGATGAATTCATAAAAATGTAATTACATCCAGCCTGAAAAATGCCCTGAAGTACCTTTATCCCTCAAAGATGAATTTGTGTGTGATAAGCTGTTGTAGATACTCCTGAACTACAAAAGAGAGTTAAAAAACTACTGTTGCTGGGGTTTGTGCCATGACATCACAGTGGCCAATTTCTTATGTTGAATAAGCAATTTTCAAACACTATCTTTTTTTAATATGTGCTATATCTACTTAACAAAAGGAAATCAAACACTTATTTCTCTCTGTATGACTGGAAGTAGATAAGGCAGTAATTTGGACAGACAGAGATTTCATCTGACAAGAAACAAGAAATTCTGTAATTTCTTAAAGAATCCAATCATTTTTCTTAGCTTCCTTACTGTGAGTTTTTACTCCACAAGAATGATTTTCCTTTGACCCATGAAACTCTTGTGCTCTTGATGCCTTAACTCCTGGCAGAATCCACTACAAAACAAATTCCATGAAATGGCTTTGACAAATTCAACACAACTGTTGCAGTAACTTTCCACTTAGCTCACTAACAACCTCTTTCTGCATTTGGTTTTGATTTCAACTTATTTTTAACTTGTATATATTATTCATTTAACACATTTGTGACTGTAGCAGCAATAGTACAGAAGAATACAAAGAGAGTCCTTGTGGTATATGCTGCTGTGTTTTTACCAGACTGACTGAGCAACTGCGGTCTGAACAGTAATGGAGTCTGACAACATATTATAAAACAAAGCTTTATTGATCCAGCAAGAAAAATGAGCAACATGGCAGCTCATCCAATCACCTACAGCACAGACAGGATCATAACAATGTCATGGCTTCAGTGGGCTGCCAGGGACACCGCTGTCTGGGTCATCTGGCAGCAATATCCAATAATGTAAATGTCTTTTGAATGTGTGTAAAAGTTATGTTGCCTCTTGGCTCCACCAAGGGCAGTGTGATTTTAGAGAATCATACCTTACATGGATAATATTGGTAGCATCCTGCCTGCGCTGTTGATGTCAGTTATGGGGCAGGTTGTCAGGAGGTGGAGTGTCAGCATCTGTGCCAGCCTTTCTCAAGAGATAAAAATAGTGTTGTGTTGGTTTTGTTTAGCAAGGGGGTGCTACGGTGGCAGCTTCTGTAAGAAGATGCTAGAAGTTGTTTCCCCTTTGTCCGGGGGACTCCGCTGGGCGTAGGGAGGACCCGCTGCTGGCCAGGGCCAAGCCAATTGGCAGCAGAATGCTCCCTGATAATGCCTCTGTGACAATGTATTTAAGAAGGGGAAAACAGAAAAAAAAAAGAAGAGATGATGTGAAGACACTGAGCGGGGGCAGAGAGGCAGAAGCGTGAGCCTTGTGGGCCTTGCAGCCCTCACCCTCTGGCCTCCCGCCAGGCAGCTGACTGGGCCCAACTCGGCCCGGCCTGGCTGCAAGAAGTGAAAAGGAGATGTGAAGAGAACCTGAGAGGCATCTGCCTGCTGATTGTGAAGAATTTCTTGTGAGAGGAACGGCTGCAGACGCCAAGGTCAGTGAAGAAGGAGAGGGAGGAGTAATGCTGCTCCTGGCCAGAATTCCCCTGCGGCCCATGGTGCGGCCCATGGTGCAGCCCGTGGTGAAGCAGGCTGTCCCCCTGCAGCCCATGGAGGCCCATGGAGGAGCAGAGATCCACCTGCAGCCCATGGAGGACCCCATGTCAGGTCAGGTGGATGCCTGAAGGAGGGTGTGGCCCGTGGAGGGCCTATGCTGAGGCAGCCATTCCGGAAAAATGACCCATGCTGGAGCAGTTTATGAAGGACTGTAGCCCATGGGAGGGACCCCATGCTGGAGCAGGGGAGGAATGTGAGGAGTTTTTCCCCTGACGAAGAAGGAGCAGCGTAAAGCGACAAGTGATGAACTGACCGTAACCCCCATTCCTGCTTCCCCTGCTGTGCTGCTCAGGGGGAGAATGACATAGTGATAATATTAAGCCAGGGAAGAAGGAGGGGTTGAGGGGGGAGTTATCTTGTTCTCTGTCTCATTATCCTGCTTTGTTTTTAATAATAAACACAGTTGAGTCCTGTTTTGCCCATAACGGTAACTTTAAGAATCTCTCCCTATCCTTATCTCAAATCTCAAGCCTTTTAATTCTTATATTATCTCTCCCTGTTCTCTTGGAGGGTGGGGAAGTGAGAGAGACTGCATAGTTTGGTCCCTAGTGGGGCTAAACTATGACAAATGTGTTTCAGAACAACCAAGGGTGTGAGTTGTGTGATCTCTAGCATTACCACATTTGGACACCTGAAGCTTGATGTTTTTCAAATCTGCCGGCACTGAGAAGTCTAAACTGGTGTTGGTCTTCCATGCAGCAGAGAAGGATCAGCTGGCTCCTGCTATGAGAGGTACATATAGTCCTGCAGCTCTCCATCATTTTAGGTTAATTTGCTAGAAAACAAACTCTTAGATCTTCATATCTTGTCTTCATGCTCAATTCATTCTGGAGAAATCCATTTCATTAAAAATATACAAAAGGGCTTATGTAAATGAGCTGTAAGAACTGGAGTAGGTAAGAGCTGGAATGCCATCATACTCCATGCAGAAGTCCGTGTGTACATTCTGGTATTCCACCAACGTCATTATAAAAATAGATTATAGGGATTCATGTATTAAAATCCTTCCTAAAAGTTCTTCTTGTAAACAATATCACTGATATGGACATTATCACATAACAGTGCAAATATATGAAACATCTTCTTTAAAATGTTTCTTCTAATATTGATCTAATTTGTTATATTGTAGGAATTTTTATACTTCAGCCATACAGTTCTGGATAGTTCTGGGGAAAAGTCTATGAACAAGGAGAAGCTTCATGAAACTTTTATATTTTAGCCAAGACAGTGATCCAACTTCTAGAGACTTTGCTAGTTAAATTCCTGATTACTGATGAGTTCAGCATGAGTCTGTAAGTACGGTCACCTTGATAACATAGGTACGATTCAGCTGTGAGCAGCACTGTTACTGGTATGGCCAACTCTTACCTTTTCAATTACCTGTCCAAAATTCCCATTGTCTTTGTCAACTGGAAAACAAAGCCTTTTCATGTAGGTAAAGCAGCCAATACTTTTGACACAGACTGTTGTTTGCATCGATATGTGTTCATATAAAACATGCTTTGTATGTGTTGCATCAACTCCAAGAAAAAACAGCACATTTCCTGAAGAAATGGGTCTGAGCCCTTCATTTTAGGTCCGAGTTCAGACACTTCAAGTGATTGTACATGCTTTTCAGGTTGATTGCTGCTCTATTCTTGTTCCTGTTTTCAAGAGTATCATTTGGAAGACAGCAGTATGCAGAAATAAATGCTTGAGGACCAGGAACAAATCCGTCTTCTATTTTGCTAAATGCAAGAGAGTTACTGTCATTTAGAGACTGAAAGGTGATGAAAAACCTGATGATTAAAATACTGTCTTGCTGGAAAGATATGTCTTTCAAAGGAGTAAACAGTATGCGACATTGATAATGATCCTATATAATAAAATTACATGGCTAAAATAAAATGGTAATTCATACAGAAATATCATCACTGGTTGAACATTCTTAATTCAAGGTAGAAAGTAGCTGCAGGCTAAATTAATTTTTCAATAGCGTTGCTTCAATTCTGAAGAAATATCAGTGATATACGGAATTGTTTATTCATTTTCAACTTGAACATAACTGAGGTCTAAGTTTGGATTTATATGTCCTGAAATAGGTCCATGAAGACATCAATCACCCCAAGTTTTTTTGTTATTTCTGGTATTTGTAAGCTAAACAGCCAAGAAAATTATTATGTTTTCCTAAATATTAAATATTTATGTTCACTATTATCTGGTGTCTATATGATAGCTTCCAGTTAGTGCTGAAAAAAAGTCCTGGTATGCTGGGATCTGTTTAACAAGTACAAGTAGAAAACAAAGGAAAGGTGAATGATTTATTATTCCATGTTTTCTATATTTAAAAGGCATTACTTAATACAGGAAAATATTTCAAATAATATAAAGTACAAAGACAAAAGATTATTGTTGTTGAGGTCATACTTTCTGAGTATTCAGAGATTTGAGAATAACATATGCTTCAAAAAAGTTGCAGGGATAGAAGTGAATAAAAGCAGCCTTTTTGGCATCCTTAACACACAGCATTTTCATTTTATACTGCACTTCAGACACCTTTGCACCTCACTGATTTGTATTGTCACAGGAGATTAGTATCAGCTAAGGTACATTACTTGATTTTTGTTAGACACAAAAAAAAAAGTAGTATGTGAGCTTTCAGAACATTATAGAATGCACAGAGCTATACACAGAAGCACTGACAGCAGTCATTGTTTCCCCTATCCTTTCACTGCTGGTAAAATAACCAGACTTTTAATTACTAGAACACAAAAGTTGTATATAAAAAATAATCTTTTCATAGTTTAACAAATACATTTTTCAATTGTTGTGTCTTGGATGATGGCATTATAAAGGCATTTTTCTATTGCATTTCATTTATTTATTACTGTTTTGGTTTTGATTTTAGTTTACATTCCACAGATATATCTGTCCAGAATTTTAAGTGGCTGGTTTTGGGGTTATCTTTTTTCCACCAGCAAAACTCAGGCATGTGATTTATGAGCAGAACACAGATCATCAAAATAAAATACTCTAAGTTCTAAGGCTCAAATTTGATTTTAATTTTATTTTAAAGGTTTAGAAGCTTATTTCTCAGAAATTAAATGGTTCATTTGCAGTGCAATCCATTTAAATGAAGAAGTTTGTTTAGATATGCCTACAATATAACCATAGGGAATGTAAAAGGTAAAAGAATTATACTCAGAAAGTCACAGTAATATCAGTATGTATGATAAGAAGTCACTTATAGGTTCTGTTAATTAGCTCACATAATGTATAAAAATGGGTTGTTTTTTTTTTTTTTTAAGAAAAGGTTAGAAATTGAACTGTAAGCATCCAGTGTCTGCAGCCAGATTAACTCTTTATTCCCTTTTCTATCCCATTTTCCTTCACTATAGATTAGAATTCACTAGAGTATTACTCAGTTGGAGCTAAGAGTTGGAGCAAACTGCCTTCTCAAAGAAGATTAGTTTATTGATCAAATAATGAGCATCAAGCTCGATTAGCATGGTAGGTAACAACTCTTTCACATACATCTTAAACTAAATATATAAAACAAAAAAAAACCAAACCAGGTCTTGAAAAATAATCAGTAAAATGGCAATGATTGAAAATGGGCTGATAATGAATTGAAACATTTGCTTAGAAAAATCTGAATAGATTTACTTTATTTTGCTGTGATAAATGTGTTTCACATTGAGAAGACTGGTAATATGGGTACATTTATAGTTTGCGAACTTTGCCAGTGGGGAAACAGCAGGAGTGCTAAAACCATTATTGACATTCTTTAGCTTACAATACTGGTTCTTCACATTCTAGTTTCGCCAATGAGAATTATTCTACAGAGTAGCTGATGCATGGGTCTTGGGCATTGAAAAAGGAAATTGTGCACATTTATCTTTGTAGAAATAATTTTTCATGCTTATGGAACAATTCAAGGCCAGAATGAAAGAGCTTGCAACTTTTCATGACTCTACCAAACATTTTTTTGTCTCTGATTAAAATGGTTTTGAGATTGTTTTTCCCCCTTTTGCATGTAGAAGTACTGATTCATATTTCTTGTGCTAAAGTTTTAGTCTCCTTCCATTCCTATCCTTGTCCTAATTAAACTGCTGCAATCTCATTAGATTCTTGCATTTCATATGTAACTCCTATACAAAAAGGTAGAATGAAAGAGCAAATAGTCAGACGTCTCTTATTCCATTTCAACTTCCATTCCCTTATCATTAAAAAGAAAATCTTGAGTTTCTCAAAATCACAAAACATGAAACAGAATAATGAAACACAGATGAAAACTACAGGTCAACTCTCTCCAAAGAATTAAACTAACTGATGGCAAATTCCATTGAATTACAATTTGGATGGGAGAGGCAGACCTTGTGTCTGAGTAGTTCAAAACTGATGAACAGAGATTGGGTTTCTTAGGTGATAAGTTTGGCTAGTGTCAGACTGTTCAGTACTCAGCAGAACAAGGATCCAAACCTGCAGAGCAAATCCTAAATCCTTAGAATAGCTGTTGTATGAGGAACCAATTTATTCTCTTTAGGAACAAAATAAATGATCAAAAAGAAAAAAAAAAAAAAGGATCTGGTAACGGTAATAACATGGTTTGGCAACAAACATAAAATACAGTGACTGCAGGCAGAACATGTCTTTGTGTAGGAAACAAAAAAGCACAGGCCAAAACATCTGTGGAGGGTAATGGAACTGCAATAAAGGTGATCTACAGTAAGTCATCAGAGAAACAGAGGAGAGCTCAGAGCACCTTTGTGCTGGAAAACTATGGAAAGATTCAAGGAAAAAGAAACGATGATCTTGGTGATCTCTTGGGGGAAAAAAAACCAAAAACAAAACCAAAAACCAACAGAGATGAGCTAGGAGCAGAAAACATTGTCAAATGAAGTGAACTGATAAAACTGGGGAAAAAAAAAAAAACCTTTAGACCAGAAGGTAACCAGAAAACTACTAAATAATATTATCTTGAGAAGTAAGTACTTTGGGCTGAGAGGCTGGAAGGAAGTGAAGACACAACGGCCAAAAAAGAAAAATAATAAAATGTAGAGCAGAAAAGGAGTGGAAAAAAGAATGATGAAAAACAAACAAAAGGAAAAGAAAAAGGAAAAAAGATGCAGAAGAAAAATAAAATTAAAAGTAATGCTTTAATCATTTGGAATAAACTACTTTTGAAACACTGAAGTAAACAGTCATTAGTTGGTCTCATTTTTGCTGGAAGATGAGGAATGTTTTTAAAACTACATGTGGCTTTAAAATGAGTTTCAGAATACAGTATCCCTTCTGGAGATAAAGATTTGCAAAACATATATAGCATTAGAACATAATACTGAGAGTTAAATATGAATAGTAATACTTGAGAAAGAAAGATAGGCTTACAATCAAGATCTTTTCTATACCCTTATTTGCAGTTATAAGCTATCTAAATTACTATAAGTAGTATTTATTTCAGTCCTCATTCTCTTCTTTGTATCTTCTTAATATCTTAGCTTCTGGACATCTGAGATGATAAAACAAATGTATTTTTCTGTTTTAACACAAAATTGTAGACCTCCTGTGTGCAAAGGAAACCTTTTAAGGAACTCTGACATTTCAAGAAGGAAGTAATAAAATATAAATAACCCAATGTGTAAAATTGAAAGCATGTATAATTAAAAGAGTCATTTTGAGCAGCTGATTTATTATTTTTGAGCATTCAGGTTAGTTGCAATAGCAATCCCAATAAACAGTAAAATTCGAAGCATGTGTAATTGCAAGATATAGACTTAAATACAAAGCATGTGTAATTGCAAGATATAGACATAAATTTCTGTTTACTCTCCAGGCCTCTTGATATTTTTAGTTTGGTTAATTGTATGAGAAGATAAGTGGATTTCTTTTTTTTTTTTTTTTTTTAAAGAAAAGGCAGCTGAGTATCTTAGTGCTATTGACTGTCAAAGTATGTTAGACATCTAACTGCCATTACAGCATTTAAAAATTCTTACCAGGAAAAATATCTTAAGTTTTTATTCTTTAACAAACATTAACATTTTATGGATGAGTAAAATTAGTGTGACAAGTGATAATAACCACTGATACTGCAGAACTTCGTGTTATCACGCTTCTGATTATCATTAAGTACAGTAGGTATCTTATAGCTGCCCTAACCACAAAAAGGTATTTGCCCTAGAATTTTGGCAATCTGTGATTTTAATTTTTGCTCTGTCTCCACGTCCTGTCTTTCAATTAAGGAGTATAGTTCAGTAAGTCATCCTTCAGAATGATGACCACTGAAGCATCTTCATTCCATTTTTGGCAAGCTGAAACAACATTTTAAAAATACAGTCTGTTGTGGTTTTGTTTAGTGAGGGGAGGGCCTAAGGTGGAAGCTTCTGTAGGAAACTGGTAGAAGTTGCTCCCCTTTGTTCAGTGGACTCGGCCGGGCCTAGGGCGGACCCGCTGCTGGCCAAGGCCGAGCCAACTGGTAGCAGAATGTTCCGTGATAATGCCTCTGTGATAACGTATTTAAGAAGAGGAAAACAGAAAAAAGGAAAAGAGAAGAGAAGATGTGAAGAAGCTGAGCGGGGGCAGAGGCACAGAGAGGGAGGCACAGGCCTCGTGGGCCTTGCAACCCTCACCCTCTGGCCTCTCGCCAGGCGGCTGACTGGGCCGAGCTCAGCCCAGCCCGGCTGCAAGAAGTGGAGAGGAGATGAGATGGATGATGTGAAGAGATTCTGAGAGGCATCTGCCAGCCTGTTGTGAAGAACTTTTCTTATGAGAGGAACAGCTGCAGACACCAAGGTCAGTGAAGAAGGAGGGGGAGGAGTAATGTGGCTCCTGGCCAAGATTCCCCTGCAGCATGTGGTGATGACCCTGGTGGAGCAGGTTGTCCCCCTGCAGAAGCCCCTGGAGGTCCACGGAGGAGCAGAGATCCACTTGGAGCCCATGAAGGACCCCACACTGGGGGAGGTGGATGCCTGAAGGCAGCTGTGGCCCGTGGAGGGCCCGCTGGGGCAGCCGTTCTGGAGGGACTGCACCCCGTGGAAGAGATGACCCACGCCGGAGCAGTTTCATGAAGGACTGTGGTGTATGGGTGGGACCCCACAATGGAGCAGGGGAGGAATGTGAGGAGTTCTTCCCCCGACGATGAAGCAGCAGTGTAAAACAACACGTGACGAACTGACCATGACCCCCATTCTCTCTTCCCCCCTGTGCCGCTCGAGGGGTGAAGGTAGTAGAGATAATGTTAAGCTTGGGAAGAGGGAGGGGTGGGGAGGAGGTTTATCTTGTTCTCTGTCTCATTATCCTGCTGTTTTTAGTAATAAATGAATAGTTTTCCCCAAGTCGAGTTTGGTTTTGCCCATGACGGTAACTTTAAGGATTTCTTCCTGTCCTTATCTCAAACCTTGAGCTGTTTTTCTTATATTATCTCCCCCTATTCTCTCAGAGGGTGGGGGGAGTGAGAGAGAGACTGCGTAGTCTGCTTGATTAATTCTTATTGTCAGGGATTCTTCAGGCAGTGCATTATTTTGCAGATCTACTTTAATACCTTGAGGTAGACAGGATTTTACTTTGCTTTGGTGACTGAACCACACACAGTCCTGAATCCTCTGATGTTTCTCATCTTGTGATACTTGACCTTTAATTTAAAGATCCATGTCCTGGAGATATCAGAACGGATCTCAGTTTACACAAGGGAAAAATAAAAGGTTGAGGGAAAGAGGAAAGTAAGAAACCATCTGTCCTGGTTTCAGCTAGGATGGAGTTAATTTTTCTCTCAGTAGCTGATGTTTTGTGTTTGGTTTGTGAAGAATGTTGATAAACACACTGATATTGTTAGTTGTTGATAAAGAGACCAAGGTCACCATCTGTCTTCTCAGGTTTCACTAATGTGCAGGTGCAGGAAGCTGAGAGGGATATAGCCGGAACGGTTGACCCAAACTGGTCAAAGAGAGTATTCCGTGCCGTAAATGTCACGCTCAGTACTTAAGTGCAGAGGGTTGAGCTGGTGAGCTCTCTCTTTTTCCCTCTCTCGCTGTTCAGAATACTTCCAGGATTGTTTACACTTTCTTTTATTCGTTCTGTGACAGCTGCTCAGGACAGGCTGTATTGGTCATCGGGTCATTGGGTGGTGAGAATTTGTGCATTATTCGTTGTTTTGTTTGTTTGTTTTGGTCTTTTAAAGTTATTATTATTATTATTATTTTCCTCTTAGTATTATTATCATTATTATATATGTATATATTATTATATTTTCCTCTGCTATCCTAGTAAACCGCCTTTATCTCAACCCACAAGTTTTTTTTTCTTCCTGATTCTCTCCCACACCCTCTGGGGAGGGGAGGATGGTTGAGCAGCTGTTTGGTACCTGATTGCTGACTGTAGCTAAACCACAACACCATCACAATTAGAACAGCTGAGCTAAACATACTGAAAAGGGAAGGAAGTTTATACCCTACAAGTGGAACTGTATATGGTTATTTTATCACGGGTACATGGTTTGCCACAACTGGACTCATAAAGGGATCCTGCCATGTAATTAAGATGACTCTGAAGCTGCAGAGATAGGTACCTGGACAGGCTGAATGAAATGCAAAGGAGCACAATGCAGAACAGTCAGGGGAGGACTAACTGTAGTGGCATAATCAGCCTGAAAATCACAGCAGAATAATCTATTCCAGAGGACAGCTATGCCACTCCCAAAGTAAGTGAATTAAAACAGAATTAGGTACTGTATAAGTAGAGAAAGAAGTTTTATGGGTGGATGTCAAGTATTTCACTATGTAAAAACAATTCTTAGGGAGACACTGGCAGTATATGGCCCTATATTCATGTCAGTATCTGTTACCTGGTTTCTGGTGAAACTTACTCTTACCGTTGCCTTTTTATTTTCATAGAACATCAGTTCCTGCTTGGTAAAAAAATTCCTCCATTTTCACTTCAGGGTAGGAACAGCAGAGCATAAAAAAAATTATTTGGGATAACTGAAATGTATTTAGTAGATATTCCATCTTCACAAAGATACTAGTAGCGAAACTCCATAGTTTCCAAGGATCTTATTCTGCCACCTTTCCTCACTGAAGATAAGCAAGGACAGTAGTCACAGCCTTTCTTCATAGGAGAGGTGCTCCATCCCTCTTATCATCTTTGTGGCCCTCCTCTGGACCTTCTCCAGCTGGTCCATGTCCTTCTTATGTTGGGGGCTCCAGAACTGGACACAGTACTCCAGGTGGGGTCTCACCAGGGCAGAGTAGAGGGGGAGAATCACCTCCCTCGACCTGCTGGCCACGCCATTCTCCGCCCAGCCTGTATTTGTGCCTGGGATGGCAACGACCCATATGCAGGACCTTGCACTTGGCCTGGTTGAACTGCATGAGGTTGGCACGGGCCCACCTCTCCAGCCTGTCCAGGTCCCTCTGGATGGCATCCCTCCCCTCCAGCGTGTCGACGGCACCACACAGCTTGGTGTCATCGGCAAACTTGCTGAGGGTGCACTCTATCCCACTGTCCATGTCGCCGACAAAGATGTTGAATAGGGCCGGACCCAACACGGAGCCCTGAGGGACGCCACTCGTGACAGGTCTCCACTTGGACATCGAGCCGCTGACCACCACTCTCTGAGTGCGGCCATCCAGCCAGCTCCTTATCCAGCGAGTGGTCCATCCATCAAACCCATGCCTCTCTAGTTTAGAGAGAAGGATGTCGTGCGGGACAGTGTCAAAAGCTTTGCACAAGTCCAGGTAGATGACATCCGTTGCTCGTCCCTTGTCCACCGATGCTATCACCCCGTCATAAAAGGCCACCAAGTTGGTCAGGCACGATCTGCCCTTGGTGAAGCCGTGTTGGCTGTCACCAACCACCTCCTTGCACTCCATGTGCCTTAGCATGGTTTCCAGGAGAATCTGCTCCATCACCTTGCCAGGCACAGAGGTGAGGCTGACCGGCCTGTAGTTGCCAGGGTCCTCCTTCTTCCCCTTTTTAAAAATGGGGGTTATGTTCCCTTTCTTCCAGTCATCGGGAACCTCACCAGACCGCCACGATTTCTCAAATACGATGGCCAGTGGCTTGGCAACTTCATCCGCCAGTTCCCTCAGTACCCGCGGATGGATCTCATCAGGTCCCATGGACTTGTGCACCTTCAAGTTCCTCAGATGTTCCCAAACCTGCTCTTCGAGTACAGTGGGCGGTTCTTCGTCCTCACAGTCCCTGCCTGTGCCTTCCACGGCTTGGGTGGTGAGACAAGAGCCCTTAATTAGTGAAGACTGAGGCAAAAACGTCATTGAGTACCTCAGCCTTCTCCATGTCGCGGGTAACCAGGACACCAGTTGCCTTCCGGAGGGGGCCTACATTCTCCTTGGACTTTCTTCTGTCCCCTACATACCTATAGAAGCTTTTCTTGTTGCTTCTTATATCCCTGGCCAGATTCAATTCCGTGCGGGCTTTAGCCCTCAAAGGGTTTAAAGATACAAAAAGCAAAAAGATACTCAATTCTTGCTCGTATCTGCCAGAACAAACAGCAGTAAGCAATCAGTATTATCTATCCTGTGTTTGGTTTACCCTGAAATTCAGAGTTTCATCTTTATTTGTTAGAAAGTTCAAAGAAATTGTAAGTCTTCTGAGCATTCTAAGCTCAATCTTTAATTAATAGGTCACACTCATGGGTTTCACCTGAGCACTTTACAAAACTAATGCAGTCATCCAAAACATTTAGACAATGAAATTACATTCAATTTCCCTTCTGTATTTTGAAATTTTACATTTGAACTACATTTTATGTTTCTTCACAGGATTTTAATCATTTGTGTTGCATGTCTTATTAATGTGTTACAGGATTCTGTCTTCCCGTGGGTGAGAGATGAGAAAAGACAGAAAATTTCACCAAAATTATATAGGGTTCAACTGGTAATTAATGGAAGAGCAGAGTGCTGCAGCATAAAAATATTCAGAGCAAATTGGTTAGCCGAGGCAGAGTACTTAGAACAGGAAGAACATACACATTATTCCCATAATCATCATTCCTTTGTATTTCACATGAATTTGTAGCTGAATGATCAGAGGATGACTTCTAAGCCTTAATTTTAGCACTTTTTCCCCCACTTTCTGGGGGATGATGTAATTGTGGACATTTCTCCTGAGGCATAGCCACATCAGATAAAACTATCACTTCAGCTTTCCTCTGAGAACGTGAGAGTGAATACTGAAGGTACCCAGAATTCTGAGTAATACTGTAGCAACTTAGTTTTAATAATCTTAAAAACCAAATAAGAGGAGAAAAAAAATCTCTCAAGATTTTAGAGGTAATAACTTTACAAAAAATATTCCTACTTATTGAGTACCATGATTAGAAGTACTTTTTAATTTATAAAGGAGACATAAGGAAAGAAATTAGCAATGATTTCAGTGTTCTTAGGGAATGAAAACCCGATGGTCTTTCTGAGAAAGAAACCCAGCTGTGCTGTTTCATGAATTCTGGGTTGGGAAACTTTGAGAATTCTCTTTCATGCTGTATTGATTTTTTGATAAATGTCGCCCCAGTTTAGAGAGACTTTTTTTTTTTTGAAAGAAAATGCAAGTGCAAAGCTCATGTTGGGAAGTGTATCTTTCCCACATAAATGGAAATCTGAATTTAGCATATTTTTTAAAATTCTGTTAGTACACTTGCCAAAAGCAAAGCATAAAGAACAGATAGGGAAAAAACCCTCTTATATTTAAATATTTAAAACTGTCACACTTGCTTAGTCATACCTTCTTTCATATTGAGTCAGAAAACAACCAGTACTTTAAAGGGAAGTCCACATTTAATGACATTTGTTTTCAGGAGATCTACCTTATTACACAGCTTTGTCTAGCTGCTTTATAGATGTCTAAACCTCTCAGACATGGCTTGATCTGTCCTAAATTCCCTGGACACTAATACGCACTTAGAAGCAATCTCAGCCGGGAAGCTCTGCATCCTTCTCTTGCCTTTGCTTCATATAAGCTAGAGTTCATATGCTTCTTCAACAAAAAAAATTCCCTTCCCAAGCTATATTTATATCTTCATGGCCAATGTTAAATTCAAGATAAAGGAGAGTGAGATGTGACTATTTAGAAGGGGGAGGTTAATCTTTGGTTGAATATCTTGTGATTGGAATGAAAAAAAACGGGAGAGCTTTATTAGATTTTCATGTGAGATATTTCTCCCTAGTATCTTATAAATCATGTAGTGAAGGGCTAATTTTACCTTTCTTGAAACAGTGCTATTGTGCAGTATAGAAGAGAATGAACAAGAATCTTAAATTTCTTTCTTTAATTTCATGATTAGGTGGAAGAACTGTCATAGACAGTTCCAGAACTTTTTAAAGTACTACAAATGGAATCTCTAGATATTACAGTGCTTTCTAGTCTGAGGACCAGGCATATAAAGGTTAAGAACTTTGATTTAAGTGGCGTCTTGGCTCTAGCCCTTAGGGAAATGTATGACAGAAGAGAGACTGGAACATAGCTTTTCTGAATTGCAAGTTAATTCTACAACCCACTGCATCATCTTTCTTATTTTCACTTCTGTGTGACTAAGAAATTATTTTTAACATGTCTGCATACCTATTAAACCATGTGTATTTCTGATGCTGGGTAGTTTTGTCTTTTACTTAGGTCAGAAGGCAGGTACTTAAGACTAGATTGATAAGGATTTTTAAGTCGTTGTTTCAAAGTATCTAAAACCTTTAAAGTCTTGCCTTCAGAACCTCTCTGAATTGGACTCTCAGTGGCTGAGAAATTTATAATGTAATTTTACGGGATACCTTAAAAGTCTAATTTTATCTATCCTCTATTATCTTTGCATTTAAATCATACTGAAGACAACTAGCTCTTGATTACGGCTTGGTTACTGATCCTGAGACTGGATCAGACTGGGAACTTCCTAACATGATAATCTTTGCAATTGGTCCTCAGTTGAACATCTCATTGTGACATACTGTTTTGAAGCATTATTAAAAACATAGATTAAAGTATGAATAAATGAAATGAATCAGTTATAACACACCCTTGTTGAAGTCAGTATTACTAATGTTCCCACTGTACAACATGTGATATTTGCATATAAACGCATGCCCACACACAGGACACTTTTGCACTTTCAGACATACATGTTCATATATACAGATATATGTGTAAACTGAATCATATTACATGATTCTAATTAAAGATAACAAATCACTTTAAAGTTAAAAATAATATCCCTATTTCCCTTGTCCACCATTCTTGATAAAGAGATGTAGATTAAAAGACATCTAGGAATATCACTTTAAAGTGTCAGTCTATTTTTTTCTGCAATCTGTTGATGTCTTGTTTATTATGTTTGTTAATAAGGATTCATGACTTTTTAGACTGGGAACTGCAGCTTACTGGAGGTATTACCTACATACTTTCAAAGTATTCCTTCATTGAATTTCTGCAGTAATGTTTTGAATTTATGGAATGCTTGAGCTATAGGCCAATAACCTAATCTGTGGGTATCTATTGCTAATGTTTGTTCTAGAGTACTTAAAGTACTAATTTAAAATAATAATTAAAGTGATTCATGATGATTTTGCTTTAGAAGAATTTGAGGGATTTTTCCCTCAGGTGTTTTATGACATTTCTTGTTAGCATTTTGAGTCTAAGATACAATGTGCAGAGATTCTCTCAGGAAAGAATAAATCTCAAGCCTGCAGTATCAAGCATGTGAGGAAAAATTCAAAATGGAAGGAATCAAACATGTAAAACTATTGATGGGGCAAGGGCAAGCTCAGACCTCAGAAAGTAAATTTAGAAGAAAATAAGTTTCTGCAATGGGAAGAAAAGAAGGAAAAAAAAATTACCACTTTAACAACTTACTCAGCCCCCATCTGAACCCTCCATAATGCCCTCCTCTCACTGCAACATTATATAGCACTTGAGGTCAAATCACAGTATCTTAGTTCTAATTTTGGCAAAACAAAGGTTACTGAAGCTGGAGGGACCAGAGTAAATCCTCATGTGTAGGCTGCTGTAGATCCTGTAACCTTAGAAATCAAGTACCCTCATGTCATGGCTTAACCCTAGCTGGTAACTAAGCACCACATAGCTGCTCAGTCACTCCTTCTCCAGTGGGATGGGGGAGAGAACTGGAAGGGTAAAAGTGAGAAAACTCATGGGTTGAAATAAAGACAGTTTAATAGGTAAAGAAAAACAAGGAATTCATTCACTACTTCCTATCATCAGCCATTTCCAGGAAAGCAGGGCTCCATTACACATTACAGTTACTGAGGAAGACAAATCTCATAACTCTAAACATCCCCCCTTCCTCCTCCTTTCCCTAGCTTTATATGCCGAGCATGGCGTCACATAGTATGGAATATCATAGAATCATAGAATGGTTGGAGTTGGAAGACATCTTCAAAGGCCATCTAGTCCAACACACCTGCAAGGAGCAGGGACATCCCCGACTAGATCAGGTTGCTCAGAGCCTCATCCAGCCTGGCCTTGAACGTTTCCAGGGATGGGGCATCCACCACCTCTCTGGGCAACCAGTTCCAGTGTTCTACAACTCTCATCGTGAAAAATTTTTTCTTAATATCCAATCTAAATCTACTTCCTTATATTATAAAACCATTACCCCTAGTCCTGTCACAACAGGCCCTACTGAACAGCCTCTCCCCGTCTTTCTTGTAGGCCCCCTTGAGGTACTGGAAGACTGCTATCAGGTCTCCCCAGAGCCTTCTTTTCTCCAGGCTGAACAGCCCCAACTCTCTCAGCCTGTCCTCACAGGAGAGGTGCTCCAGCCCTCTGATCATCTTCGTGGCCCTCCTCTGGACCTTCTCCAACTGGTCCATGT